>JBBPSD010000435.1:0-25024 GCA_038093415.1 Xerocomellus chrysenteron | reverse complement strand
CTCCGAGCATGCTCGGTGAGTCAATCCAAAGGCTAGACGTTCGAGAGTCCGACGGTCGACCCCCCCAGAGGTGGCCCTGGAAAGAGAGGTGCAAGGCGATCTGTTCCTGCAAGACATTGGTCAGGGATTCGGTTTCCGCCCGGGAAGCTTCGATGGCGCAATCAGGTAACGTACATTTCAGCCCCCCCCCCCTTACGAGCGTCCGTGTGAACGGTTCGTTATAGTATATCAGTCCTTCAGTGGTTGTTGAACGCAGAGACGTCCCATCCAACGTCGTCACCCCCGCATCGCCTGAATCGGTTCTTCACGACGCTCTACTCTGCCCTCCGTAACCCCTCGCGCGCCGTGCTCCAGTTCTACCCGTCGTCGGACGATCAAATACAACTCATAACTTCCATAGCTCAAAAAGCAGGGTTCGGCGGTGGTATCGTCGTCGACTATCCAAATTCCAAAAAGGCGAAAAAGGTGTTCCTGTGTTTGCTCGTCGGTGGTGGGGGAGGTGGACAGCAACAACAGTTACCCAAGGGTCTAGAGACGGAGGATGAGCGAGTACCGTTCGAAAGGAGAAGGGAAAAAGAAAAGAAGCGCGATCGTAGCGGGAAGCGGAAGTCTGTGAAGGACAGAGATTGGATATTAAAAAAGAAAGAAGTGAGCCCTTCGGTCCTCGCAACTGCCTTGTACTGAAATCATTTTGTCTCGCAGCTATATCGTCAGAGGGGGAAGGAGGGTGTCCCTCGAGACTCAAAATATACTGGGCGGAAGCGCAAGCATGTATTTTGATTTTTATGGTCCATTTCCCTGTCCAGGTCGATAGTACATGTGGACATGTGCTTACTATATACCAGCTGTCTGTCATGTCCGTCTGTCGACGAAGAGCTCGCGGCACCCTACCACGGCTTCCTTGGCACCGTTTCGGATGAATAGACCCTGGAGAGCAGCCATGCTTATCCGGCGCTCGTGACGCATCTCCGTCGCCGTAAGTTCCTCCAGTTGCTGTCCCAAGCGATCGATATCTTCTCTGGATGCCTCGTCGCTCCCGCCGTAAAAACGGGTAAATAGTGTCTTTGCCTGGGTAGGTGAGGCATCATCAACCAGCACATTGAGGTCGACGCGACCGGGTCGGATGAGTGCTGGGTCGAGTTTCTCCAAGTGATTCGTCGTCATAAAGATGATTCGTTCCTCTCCCGATGCGACCCCATCTAGTGCATTCAGAAAGCCCGAGAATGTGACCGATGACTGGTACCTACCAAGGGGTCTACATGTGTCATTTGGGATAATGAGAAAGACTCACCCGTCTTCGCTCGTTCGTACCCGCTTATTAAAAGCAGCATCCACATCTTCGATAAGAATGAAGCTGCGTTCCGGAGCGTTAGACAGGAGGTGGATCAGTTTATCATCGGCAAGGCCACGTTCAGAGAGGTTCAAAAGACAGATATCATAAGCCAGTGAACCGGCGAGTGCCTGAATGAACGATGTCTTTCCGGATCCTGGAGGTCCGTGAAGAAGGTATCCACGCCGGTACGGTATACCTGGGTACCGGCTTCAATATTGACGACTTGGGTAAGAAACCACACTTGCCTCGATCAGCATACCACTGTCGTCGCCCAAGAAAGGCCTGAACGTCGCGCTCAATTTTATCGCTCACGCCCGTGTCTAGGACAACGCTGTGCAGCGGACGTTTCCTCCTGGGTTGACCAAACTGCTTCCACTCGATACCCCATGCGGTGCGAATGACTAGTTTACCTTCTTGACCTCTCAGGGCATGATCCCGGGCCTCCGTAAGGAGTTGTGGAAAGAGGCGTCTATCCCGTGAAAGCGTCGTCAATGTTACCGTCTCCCATGGAGTACCGGACATCAGTTGCATGGAGCGCGTTTCACGCTCCCGTTTCATCTTCAAAGGCATTGGTTAACTCTGATGATCCGACTGGTTTACTCTCTGACAAGGATCCGATGACAAACCTGTATCCATGCTCCGTGATATTTGAACCAGTGGGTTCCCGGCCCCGCTACGAGCCTGAACAATGCCGAGGAGCTTCCGTTGCTTCTCTGTTCAAACGCCGTCTCAACACTCAGCTGGTGACTACGAAGCCAGGTATGCGCAGCACGTTTCTGTGACGACGTGCTCGCGTTGTGGGCCATCCACGCCAGGAACCATTCATATGCATGATCCTTGTTGTTCATCTCGAGGGAAACGAGCATGCGGCGACGGAGTGCAGTCGACCCTAGGACGAGGCCCTGACGAAGGGCTGATAGCCCCACGCCAACTCCCTGTGAACAAAACTGTGAGCGTGAAAGGGCACGCTGCGCATGTGACGATTACCATGAGCCCGAAACCGGCTTGGAAATAAGGGCTACGCTTTTTCGAGTTTGTGAGTTCGGGTTCGTCCCTCGGGAAAAGCGCACGACGCACTTGTCACCGAAAAAGCCAGCGAGTATGGAGGTGCCCTGTGTGGCATCCTGAGTTGGTGCGGGGATGGGCGGCGCGATGGGTTGTTCGGCGGGTGGTATGGACATGGTGGTCAAGGCGCGAGACGCGTATCATGTTGTGGCTAATTTAGCAGCGCGTCTCCATCGCGTCGCCACTGTTTTTTCGTGCCACCTGCGCCAGCATGCTCAAGGAGTCCTCCATCCGAGAAGCGTACGACCTCCTTGGCCTCGAGCAGGTAGGAAAACTATGAGATCACTGTGTCGCGCACTAAATCCACCCATAGGGGGCGTCGATGGAGCAGGTCCGGTCCGCGTACAAACAGGTGCGTGCCCCTCATCCGCTTCAGCGCGTTTATCGAACGAAACACACAGCTGGCCCTCCGCACCCACCCGGACAAGAATCAAGGGAACGCAGAGGCTACCGCACAGTTCCAGCAGCTCAGCGAAGCATATACCGTGCTTCAGTCACATCACACCCCCTCTGAGCCACTCTCATATTGCCCGTGTGGCTACCCGCACGACAGCGACGACGACTACGACGACTATTTTGACGACGACGACGCCGCCGAATTCTACTTTTACGATGTAGATGACGAGTCCGACGAGGAACGTCTCAGGTTCTTTAGGTAGGCGGATCTTTGTCCCCTTGCGGTGCTTACCACACGATCTATGTATCAGGTTCCTCTACGAAGAAGTAGTCGGGGGTCGTACTGGGCGTGGTTACACTCGTACCCGTATGCCTGCCTTGCCCTGCCAAGCACATCTTGACTGACCTTTCCTGTAGGGGATCCACATCGCCGTCCTCAAAAAGCCCCTGAGACTCAGGAAGAATATGAAGCTCGCCTAAAACACATGAGAGACGAAAGAGAACGAGCAGAAGTCCGCAGGGCCGAGCAAAAGGCAGAGCGCAAGGCGTTCGAAGCTCGGATGCGTGAAAAAGGTGCACCGGAAGCGTCCCTAACGTCACAGGAAGTACTAATCGACCCAATCAGAACGTAAAGAAGCTGAGGAACGGCAGAGAGCGAAAGCCGCTTTCAAGAAAGCAAAAGCCGAAACCCAGCGCAAGAAAGCCGCTGAGACCGCACAGGTCCAGCAACAACGTGTTCAAACCTTGCGGTCGGCCACATTTGCTTCTGCACGCGCTGGAGAGGCTTCCAAAGTTAAGAAAGGTGTTTGGGAACATGAAGTAGATCCTGCCGGCGGGGAAATCAAGATAGGCTGGGAGAATTACGTCGCAGTACACCCCGAGGACCCGATGGAGACGCTTTCGCATATCGCTGCGCAGAATGGTGATGCCGACTTGGTTGAATGGCTTGATGCCCATAGTGAGCCCATGCACTTTTAATGACCGTTGGATCACAGTAAATCGAAACGCTTCCCCTTAGGTGCTGATCCTGAAGAACGTAATTCGTTTGGACTTTCGGCATTTCACGTCGCTCTACAGCATGGCCATGTCCAAATTCTCAAATATTTCTTCGAGTCATATGATCCGAAGCAGGAGGATCATAATGCTATCTATGACCTTTCGCCTCCAAAGTCGCTTCTTTCCATTGCACTGGACTCTGCCGAACCTGAAGTCGTGTGGATGGTTCTTGATAGGTGTCTTGCGACGACCCAGGACATTGGTAACGCTTGGACGGTGGTCACGTCACTCGAGGGCAAGCAGACGTTACTGAAGAAGATGGGTAACGACAGCATGAAGTACACGGAGCTCCAAAACCTTTTGATGAGTTACGGAGGATTCACGCCCCCACCCACTCCCAAGGTACCCACCCAGGAGAGCAGTCCTTTGACTAATAAAGCCCAGCCTCTGAATGGATCGCCGAGTTCTCGGGGTTCCCATCCCAGAGGACGGGGACATCATCGTCCCAAAACCAACACACCTCGCACTGCTCATGCGCAGCGCTCGTCTGATGAGACGCCTGTTCCAACACAGAATGGTACTACTGATCCGACTTGGCGGCCACCTGAAAATGGAGAGCGTGGCAAAGCTCGAGGACGTGGTCGGGGTCGCGGTCGGGGCCATGGTCGGAGTCGTGGTCGTGGTCGCGCAAACTAAGTCAGCATTCAACGATTCTCCCCACGTTGCACTGTATTATTCTTGTCCATTCTTGTTACCACATCATTGTGTCACCATGCTTCCTATCGTTCCATCATGTTCCGCGCATGCATACCTACCTAATACAGCACACTGGTCTGTGTCACTACTACTGCTTGTATTATCTCACAATGTCGTTACTCTACGTGTGACGATCGATGGTGTAATGTCCATGGCTATCAAAAGACTCAGGCTCGGCGGCAAATGGCGTTGGCAACGCTAAGCGGCCCTTGAATGTGAAGCTTATCTCGGAAGTCCAAGTGGATGTCTCTCGTATCCAAGGCGAAGTGCTGCCGAGTAGGAGGCTGCGCTGCAGCTGATCGACTCTGAAAGCAGCCAGGAAATGGCAGATGCCAGGCACGGCGGTCACGGTCACAGTGAAAGGGCGAAGGGCGTGCTTTGTTTGCTCGTATTTGATTCAGAAGCTCTTGCTACACAATGTCAAATAAACTCTTTCAACTTGGACCATCGACGTTAGCACCGTTAATTTCGTCAACATGGGACGTCTGGCTGAGATGCAGAGGAAGCTCTTGGAGGTGGGTCATTCATTGCCACTGTGTGCACACGCATAACACCTTGACAGCAAATGATGGGGCCAGAGGCCATGGGCGTCGCCAACGCTAATTTGGTATGGTCTGACGAAAAGGTCTGCCGGAACTTTCTATGTGGGACATGTCCACACGCCTTGTTCACCAACACGGTGGGTATCCACATTCTAGGTTAACAACACCAGGTGACAGCCACCCTTTAGAAAATGGACCTGGGCGCATGTCCTAAATCGCACACGGAACGGTTGAAGACTGAATTTCTGCAAGCACGTGAGGCGACTCCGAATGACCCCGTTTTCGCCCGCTTCCAAATGGAATATGAGTCGAACATCTTTGCATTCGTTGATGAATGTGACAGGCGAATCAGGGCTGCGCATCGGAGACTTGAAAAGACGCCTGAAGAGAATGCGAAAACGACCAACTTGATGAGGGAAATTGCTGAGATTGAGTTGGCAATTCAGGGTGGGACTGAGAAGATCGAGACCCTGGGTCGGTCACATTGATGGAGGGCATAAGAAGAGTCTGACGCGTTTTTCACACAGGTGAACAAGGGAAGGTGGAAGAGTCGATGCGGGAAATGGCAGCGATCGAGGCACTCAAGAGCGAAAAATCGGAAAAGGAGGTTAGTCATGGCGAGTCTGGACTGGTCATGGACGTTGACGGTTTGGCGTGCGTGTTAGCGAGAGCTTCAGCAACTGACGGACACGTCTGGCGCCTCTGGGCATCAAAAGCTTCGTGTCTGTGATGTTTGTGGTGCATATCTGTCTGTGTTGGACTCCGATCGGCGGTTGGCCGACCATTTTGGAGGCAAGGTAAGCGGAATGAACGGAGGGCATGAAATGAAAGTGATGTCACGTGTTGATAGATGCATCTGGGCTACCATGAGCTGCGCAACATGCTTTCCAAATTTCGGGAAGATCGAGAGAAGCGCAAGATGGCGCCTCCGTCTTCCGCTGGTGCCCCAGGGGGGGCAGGCGGTGGGACGGCACGCGCAGGGGAGCGTGCAGGTGACCATCGCTCTTCACGTGACGAACGGGACCGGGAGCGTGACAGAGGGTACGAGCGGCACTCGTCTTCTCGATATGAGTGAGTGGTTGTGTTGTGCGGTGTTTGGGTATTCACGGTGACTGTGGGCAGTGATCGACGAAGAGATCGAGATCGGTCGAGATCACCCGGACGTGGCAGGCGCTACTGATGAGCGCAGGCGGGGCTGGTGACTGGAATAGGACCGGCAGGACATGCGTTGATGGATCCACCACGGTGTGCAGCGTGGAACGGGCGAGGCGGGGCTCAGTCGAGCGAGCACTCGTAGATCCAGCTGCGATAATTTAATAATTATATTGCGATATGAAATGGCCTGAAGGGGAAAAGGGTCGAGCAAAGATATAATTTTTCAATTTTGATGCTTGATGATATGTGCCTGTGACAGAGTTTATGTGACGAGTATAACCTGCAGGCGAGTTGCATGTCCTCCTCGTCCTCCGGTGCCAGTCGCTGACCTGCACCGCGTCGACGTAAATCCCAGATGCTCTCAGAAAACGATGCTCTGACCGCAGCCTCCTCTCCCCCCGGTTTTATATCCGACTTCCCTCCCCCTCGTCCCCCTCCTCTCCTCGCCCTCCACAACTCCTCGTCCCCCCCTCTCGTCCCCACTACAATGTCCCTGCCCACCCCCGTCTCCGCCGTCGACTCCACCGCGAGCACCCTCGTTGGCTCCGTCTCCGATCTCCGCTTCTCCCCCCTCAGCGCCGCCCCCCCGGGCCAGGAGTCGGGCTTTGTCTTCCCTCCCCCGGACACCGTCGATCCCAGGAGAGACAACTCCCCAGACGACCCCCACCTCATGGTCGTCGGCGACATGCTGAAGAAGTAAGCACCCAATGCACATCGGTGACAGAGCACTCACTGTGCCACACAGCATTGCCCACACCGCCCACTCCGCGAGTGCGGCCTGTTCCCTCGGCCAGGGCTTGGAGGCAAACGCCAGGATTGACGAGCTCAGGAAGACCATCGCCTTGGTGTCGGAACTCATCGCTGCCACACAGATAACAGACCCTCCTCCTGTCTCTCGCAGATCTTCCCCGCGCCGTTTCTCGGGTCTCTCGATACCAGGAATAACCCCAAATTGTTACCCGGTCACCACAGTACAGGACACCGGCCAGACCGTCATGCATTTTTCTTCCGGCCACGTAGACTTGAGTATCGTCGACTCACAAATGATATCAGATACGTCCGATCTGTCTCGTAAGCGTTGTGCATCATCCATGGCAGGTGACCGTGTCATCAAGGCTTTGAAAATGGAGCCCCAGGAGGACCCTCTTCACGTTATGTCACAATCGCTCGTTTCGTTTACTCCAACCAACCCTCCTCCCGAGCCTGGTTCGCGCCCGACCAGTTCTGCCGGGCTGCCGCAAAGTGCTTTCAATGTGCTTTCTACGACATCCGGAATGGCATTCTCCGCTCCCGCTACACCCCCTACGACTGCCGCAGACTTCGTTTCCGTGTCTCCTATGTCAACAACCGTCGTCCATCCAGGTCATTTCCCTTCTTCAGTTCAAAGCTCATGGTCCGACGGAACTGCAACCATACCACCAAGGACGCATCAACACTCACTCTCGGCAAGCTCACTCAATAGTTTTCAATCCATACCCAACACAAGCCCAGGTTTATCTCCTTTGCCATTCTCGTCAACTGGAACATTTGCTACCGCATCTTCTCACTCTCGTCCAGTCACAGTCACAGGGGCGGGCATCAGCCCGCCAATTGGCCGTGTATCACGATCAGGTTCGTTCACGAACAACAACACCTTTCCGTTTGGTCTACCTGATGTGCCCTCCGTCACTGGAGCGCTTGACTTTCTCCAACCCTCTTTCTCTACATCGGTGGCGAAACTGGTTGCCCACAGTCCCACGTCGTCTCAGGAAGGGGAAAACGAGTTCGATTCAGACGGGGGGGATTGCTCGCAGTCACAGAGCCCCGAGTCATCTTCCGGAAACAATCCGAGAATCTCCACTCAATCCCAGGTATCCCGACCTGTCACAACCCATAACAACCATTCGAGCGCATTGCTGACGCGAAATTCTATGGAGAATCTGTCCACTTCCAATCATGCAAATGAGGTACCGCAGGAGTATCGTGCGGAAGTGGATCGTATCTTTTTTGACTTTTTGAATAACGTTTGCTCTCATCGTAAGCGCATACAGGTACGAACGATCGTCCAGATAACTCACCGCGTTTGCAGTAGAAGCGACAGACTCTAAAGGGGAATTGATACACCAAACCTTGATGGCCAAAAAGATGCAACGCTTGGATGAGTCTCCTGACTTTCGCCCATTCAAATTCCGGATACAAGCGTTCACGAACGCATTTTTGGAAGAGGCAAGCCTCCCAGGCTATTCGGATGAATTGGTCCCTCATTGACTGATTCTACAGCTCGCTCGGCAAGGCTATCCCGAGGATAAAATTCCCATGAAAAAGGTTAGCTCTGACACACCGAAGCGAGAACGCACCCTGAGATGCATCACAGATTCGAACCTATCTTTGGAACCAACCGTACATCTCCCGCTTCAACGAAGAAGGAAAAAAGACCAAATCAAAAGGCAACCACATCTGGAATATAGATGCAAAGAAGCTCCCAGACGGGAGATGGACGTTTCGACCTTTCCACCGCCGAGTTGCTGGATCGCCACCAAGCGTAGCATATGTGGGACTACGGTGGACATGGGCACCTCGCATCTGGGACCCACAAGCGTCGCGTACAAACCTACAAGTCTCTTACAGTTCCCCGTCTCTTCCGTCATGGCTATCATGGGAGGATGACGTATTACAGGGAACACCGCCACCCGACGCAGAAAATTGTGAGATTACGGTGGTGGCCAGAGTAGGTCTCCGCTCCCAGAAAGACTGTCAGCTCTTGACGTCACTCGTAGTACATGCAAGATGGCATCGAGGAGCAACTCGCGCAGACCTTCCACCTTAGTATTGCCCCGGTCTCCACTCTCGATAGCTCCATCCCTACTCCCAGGCGAAGTTCCATCAACGGTGACGTTCACAAGGCTAGGCGGATATCCAGCGACATGAGCGTCCCCCAGTTAACACCGCCTAGGTCAGTTCACGCTGATATATTTGATACCACTCTCACGTAAAACAACATCTTAGGCCAATGAGATCTATGTCGTCATCATCTTTACCTCCTCCGGTTGCGAATCATGACGCTCAAGTCATCCAGGTGCTGACGACAGCCGCCCAACGAGTTGCCCAGGAAGCTCAGTCTCAGGTCATCGCATCAACTGTATCCAACGAGCATGCTCCGGAATTGCAAGCACTTGCGAAGCAACAACATGTGCTCACGGTCACGGCGCAAGCATTTGACCAAGAAGTGTCCGGACAGCGGTTTGATATACCACAGCAAACAAATGTCTTGGCGGTGGCTGCTCAGCAGGTCGTATTACAGGCAGCCAGACAAGTGGCTGCTGATCGATCTGCCGCCGTGGCCAGTCAGATATCAGCCGGATTACCACCCCTGCCACCCGCGGCCACCCAAGTCACTGTGAATGAAGTATCGGTGGCAACGCAGTCTGCCGTTGCACAGGCTGTTGAGATCACAGGGCCTTTATCCAGCGAAGTGGATGTATTGATTACGGCTAGCTCCCTTCTCCAGCAACAGACGCGCGCCCCAGTAAGTCCACCTATGCCAATGTTTGATCCCACGCAACGAATTCTGCCTGTGGATGTTGTACGGCCACGCTCAACGAGTATCATCCACAGCATCTTTCACTCCAAGTCTGATCACCTCGACGGTACCCGTCGTTCCTTTTTCTCCTGACGTTCCCTTAGCGAATTCCGTGACACGGACACGGGAATTCATGTCGCACGGTGTCATAGGTCTTTTTCTTTTTGTTTGTTACTGCTTGGGTTTCTTTTCCTTTTTTTGGTGGTTTCGTCACATCAATCATAGAATTGCCGCATCTTTTTTTTCATCTTTCAGCCATTTCACTTGTAAAAGAAAAAAGAAAAATTAAGCATTATCTGTACTCGTACGGACAAACTACACTCTCAACCCGCATCCGCCACCCTTTTTCCGCACATTTCGCAAAGGAGACTGTCCAACGGATTGTCATACGTACACGCCGGACAAGGCTTGGCCGATTCATGCCCTTCGCCTTCGGAGCTTGTACCAGTGTCAGCAGAGAGGCTTGCGTAAGACGCCGATGCTGCCAACAAGGTCCCGCCAAAACCTTTTTCCTCTTTCCGTCGCTTGCTCGCACGCCCATCCGGACTATTCGAGAGGTTATCTTCGTTCTCGGCTTCCTCCCGAAGGTCGAGGGTATCGTTCATCAAGATACCCAGGGATTCGACCGTGACCGCGTTGTCCTGGAGTTCTTGACCCTTGTAAAACAACTTTTGGCAGATCGTCGGAATCTTGAGTGACTCATGCAGCTGACCCAAGAAAAAAAAAAAGCGACAGGTCGATCGATGAACGGAAACAAAGCAGTGTCGACGACGGACCTGGATTTTGATCTCCTTGACTGTCGTCGACTTGGATATTGTCATCCGCGTGTTCTCTCGTCCGTCTCTACCCTGACGAATGCGTTTAGACTGCCTCGTTCCACCCGTCGTTCGGGGTCCAGGCTCTTGTTTCGTGTGTTGGCTACCGCGTTGTAGACCTTCATCGTGTTCACCGCCGGTAACAGGTTTCGAACTCAAGAATCGCACGGTGATGTCGGTGAGGTTGTAATCGCGGCGCCTAGTAAGTCAATAGAATGGAAGGTGCTGTCAGAAAAAAAAAATACAATGATGTATATAGCAGGAGGAAAGGAACGGCGCATTCAACTGTAGCCGTGGCTGATATGGAACTTGAATGCGCCAACTTACCGTTTCAGACGGCAATCATAACAGACGGGCGTGTCGTGCACGAATTTCGTATCTAGTGCGCCCACCGAATCTTCCACAAATCTTTTCTCAACGGCCACCGCGGGTCCGCAACTGTACCTATTGCGGCCATGTGTCAGCATGCGATACGTCTCGGCAGTCGTGAGGTGGGAGAAAAAGTCGTAGGCGATAGAGCGAAACCTACAGCTCTTGCAAGATGAGCCATTCACTCATTTGGATGAGTGAAACATCGCTGTCCCAGTCGTTTGGTGCGTTAGGGTCGAACACCAGCTGGTCATGCTGGCAAAAGAGGGGCGATGTGTCGACTCTTTCCGGACGAGGGATTTCGGCCGGTCGACTCAGCCACTTTCGCCATATTCGGACAAAGTCAGCTGGAAGGACAGCACATGGAACGTTTTCGAGTAAAAGGGTATTGCCTATTAACGCGTTGTCGTGCATGTGTCGTAATCGTGCCTGTCAAGTGGTAACAATGAGCTCATGAAATGGAGGAAAAAATTAAGGTTGACGCCGCATCATGCTCACCTTTTCATCTTCTGCTTTTTTCCGAATCTCGCGCTTGTCCTCTTTCGAGCTATGAATGTATGCCTCGCAAATTGCACAGGGCTCTTGGTTGGTTGATAGCGGTACCCAATCGGGGAACAACCTCTTGAGGAT
Organism: Xerocomellus chrysenteron; assembly: GCA_038093415.1. Lineage (NCBI taxonomy): Eukaryota > Fungi > Basidiomycota > Agaricomycetes > Boletales > Boletaceae > Xerocomellus > Xerocomellus chrysenteron. Next base: position 13,408 of record JBBPSD010000435.1, on the reverse strand, counting down.
CTCACATGCCTGATCAAAAATAAAATACAAGCACTTGTTAATCGACACGCCCCACAGTTGATTGCCTGTTTGGAGCGGCCCCGCTGCTCACCTGAGAGGATATGCTCCGACGGGCAGTTGACACGAGTGATAGCTGATCATGTTCACAACGCACGTGTCCACGAAACTCCGCAGAGTCGGGCGAGGGATCACCATGCAGCGGAACATGCATCCTTGGCTTCTGAACTCTCCAGCCTACGCATGCCACACGCGCAGGTGAATGTCCTCGTGAGTGACGGGAACTGATGGTGATAAAATAAGTGGGATACCTTTTAGCCAGGCTTTGGAAATCCAGTATCCTGGCTCCCCTTGCTGCACATCACACATCTCGTCGAACTGAGCGACTAAACGTGGATGCTCAATTTGGTAAAGTCGCTCTGTGAAAACGAAGATGAGTTGGCAGGGTGCAACATGGCTGCGCGACTTGCCTGTGAAAGACTCTTTGACACAAATTTCACAGACATCTTGAGGGCTACGCACAGGACCTGTGTCATCACGAAGGCTAAGCTTCTCGTGCGCTTTCTGAATTAGGAGACCCTTTGTAAATCACAACGAACAATGAGGATTCTCACTTACTCTCGATATACGTTTCATGTAACTGCCTTTGTGCGGATGGAGCCCTCCATGACTGCAAAGGATGTCGGGCGCTGGCAGTACTTCAATCTCGGCATCTCCTGAAACGGATTGGGAGCGCGACTTGTGCTCCTCGGGCTTCACGAACGGTTTTGCCAACCAATTCTCGAGTGCTTGTCTACTAACCACTACGGCATCCTAAAAACGACAAATCAGGAAATCCCCAATCGAATGACGTACTCCACCCCAGATGTCTTCCTTGTGTCGATCTATACGTACCTCTTCGACAGATGCAACATGCCAATGCGTATATACACTCCGCATCCATTCTCTCAATTCCACGAAGTGTTCGTTGACTTCCTTTTCTCTGGTTCGCGATCGCTTCATCTCCATGCCAGTGTGGGAAATTAAGATTTGGGGGACTGACCTTCGGAAGTAGAGTTCGCAGGCTTCGTCGTGCCTTGCATTGAGAGTTTTGACCACGTCTCGTGCACGTTCAGGTGGAACGGGGATAGTCGGGTCCGACGTATTTTGGGGCTCGATGCAGGGCCTAGGCGCGCCATTATTCAAAGTGGTAGAAGATTTGGAATCAAGGGTGCTCTCGGCGAGATTTGGGGTAGGCGCATGGCTGAGGGAGTGCTCTTCTTCCTTCCGAGCATAGATAAGCATATAGGCGTCTCTCGACGAGAAGACATCGCTATTTTGACAAAATCAAATAGATGAGCGCACGGTATGTCGCCGATTTTCGCGCATTACACACCCTTCTGGGGCCTTACCAGGCAAGGAAGCCTTGGCTTCCGTGAGGGGCGGCAAGCTGAAGGATTGTAGGACACAATCAAAATGAAATGTAAGGGGGATTTGATGATGGTGGACTGATCACGTACACGACAACCTCATCGTCACTGTCGTCGATCCTTCGCTTCTTCGCGGAACGCGCGCGGGGTTGACCCACATTCCTGGCATGAGGATAAAACATGAGGAAACCCCAATTAGGAGAGAATACGCACTTCTTGGTAGCCCCACTATCATTCAGGACATCGACAACATCCTTTCCAGTATATCGTTTCTCTCCGAGGAAATCGATCTTCGTTACAACCTCGTCGTCGAACTGGAACCACGTCTTCGAGCTGCATATCAATGGGTCAGCGAATTCATGTGACAACCGGTCAAACTCACGCAGTATCTAGGACCTGAGCCTCGTAATGTCCATGGTAAGCACTCGGTCCTTTGTGCAACAGCACCCCTCTCAACTCATAGATATTCGTTGCGCCCTTCACGTTCTTGTCAGTTTTGACAAACTTGGACATATCTAGCACCACGGGAAATAGCAAGTTATGCTTGGACTTCTTCCTCTCCATCGAATCAAAATCGTAAACGAAACGAAGGAGAGAAAAATGGAGGACTGGAGGGAGGGAACGTAGTTCGGTATAGCGGGTCGCGTCACGAAGCGATGCGCAGTTTGAGCAGGAGTATCTGGCAATGTTAGAATATGATGAGCCGGAAAAATCGTATTGTATAAGCAACAAGAGATCCTACTTGTTGTCGCCCGTGAGTGTCTCGTTCCGTAAGAGAGCAGCTATACGATCTTCGAGCCTTGCATTATTCTAACATAATGTCAGGTCGAATGATTGTTTGGTGAAGAAATACTATCACCTCTATATTGATCTCGAGTTCGAGAAAATCGGATGTACGTTCGGATCTGCTACGGCAATTGTGACAAAGGGTTCCATACACCAATTCCCCTTGAAACTGTCACGAATATTAGTGCGATGATGATGACAGAGACAACATGACTTGCTTGATCAGATATGAGTGTCCGGAGAGACGGGGTAAGCTGCTTCTTGAATTCATTGTCAAGATGTGACATGAAGAGCTTTGAAAACCTGCCGAAAGAATATTCAGCGAGAGACGCAAGTGTCCTGGAGAAGAACCAACTCTTGTGCATCCTGCTGTTCGGACGTAGATAGTTTGAGGCTCTCTGCAAATTTAGCTGGATTGTATACATTCTCTGTGCTCTCTTGAAGAGCGGCAAATGTCACTTGGAGTTGGAATACGGGAGAGTCCTGAGGTTCCGTTAGTCAGGTTCTGATTTGAGATTGCACAAGAGGTAACGAACTTCAAAACTATTCTCAGTATCGTGGGATGGTTGACATTGGTAGACTCCACGTCGAAACGCTAGATCCCGGAACCACACCTCCAGACCCCGTAAGTAGGAACACCCCGAACATCATTAAGAATACATACTTGGAGGAAAGCGTTTGCGTAGCACGTTGCCCCAAGATTCTGCAAAGCACAGATGTAAATAATTTGCATAAAGCCGCGTACGAGGAATACCTTCAAGCCAACAGGGAAATCAGGGTCACGAGAGCTGAAGATCGGATTCAAACCTAGATCCGAAGCCTTGATAGACAGTTCTCTGGCCTTTGCTAGATGAAACACACGTCAGGGATTACGACGAGGCGCTAAAACGCGTTCACTAGACTGCGGCTTACCATCGTCCTCCCACTGGTGCTGACCGAGGTAGTTCAAGCAGTTGGGGTTGTTCTTACACACTTTCTTGTTACAAGGTGGTAGTTCGTCATCGGAGACGACGATGACATCGTTCTCAAGTTCACCATTGGCAACCGTAGTCTCCGTTTCGGCAGCAGGGGTTGCGGAGGACTTTGCGGGCTTTGGCGCGTGTCTGTTGCCGCAGAAAGGGTTCTTGTTTCGTTTCGATAGACCACAAGTCATAAGACGGTGCTCGAGGGTGATCTGAGATGCGTTCGAGACCTCTGTATCCACCCATCCCCAAGTCGAGGAGTCGCCTGCCACAAGCTTGGCACGTTTGAGCTGTTCGCCGGCAGCAAGGCCCTTGGATGGTGGGGAAGCTCTGCGTTTACGCTTCGCGGGCATAGTAGAAGTTGTCCACTGTCCGGCGCTGGTGTCGGATGCGCCCTGGAAGGTGCAAAAGAAAGAAGATGCCGAGCGGGTCCACTTAGACCCTGATGAACTCCCGAATTCCGACTGCTCACTAGCCGAGCCTAGCCCAGTCTACTAGATAGCCAGTCCCACCAGGGTTTTCACGCACGCGCCCCAGGCCAACTGATTATGGACAGAATACAGAGCTTGTTCAGGAGACCACGACAGAACCCGAACGCGGTTCGACTGCGGCGACGGAAGAATGCTGCAGGCCTTATTTATCGCAACCTCTCAAAGATCACGTTCGTTTTGGTTCTCCCTCTGCTCCCATCGCGTTATTGAGTCCCTGTATCATCCTCAGGACCGTCCTGCTTGCAGCTGGTTACCTATGGATGGCCCTCATCCCAATCTTACCACTTTCTCAGGGGGTTTACATTGACGAAAATGCGTTGCAACCAGCTCAGGTGCGTCCCTTCACGTCGAACACTCTTACATGTCCTGAGTCCGAGCACAGGTTAATACCAACTGGAACTGGCAAGACGTACACCAGGCGGACTTATATCTTCATCACCTAGAAGCTCTCCGTGCTAGAAATGCTACGAGTGAGCAGTGAGGTCACCAATATCTTGTTAACCGCCATGGTGTACTGACGTACCGAATAGGAGAGCCAGCTTCATTCGTGATGAATTTGCAAAGCTTGGCCTCGCTGCCGCGATACAACATTACACGTTCATGACTCCCTCCAGCGTACGTACTTGTCTGTCTGTCCTGAAACGAGGTATCTTATGCACGTGTCGTCGACAGAATGTCTCTGGCGTTAATGCTTATGCCCTCATGAACTCACCCCGAGCTTCGGGCTCTGAAACTATTGTCGTCAGTGCGTCATGGCTTAGCGAGGTCGGCGAAGGACCATACAATCTGCGAGGCATCGCGACGGTGCTAGCACTTGCCGGTTTCCTGAAAAGTATGCGCACTCCAGTTCTTCTTTGGGTAGTTGTTTGACCTACATTAGACTATTCGCTCTGGGCAAAGGATATCATTTTTGTGATTGGCGACAATTATCTCGATGGCACATACGCATGGTTAAATGCGTACCATGGCACGATACCACAAAGTCAGATTCACTCCCCTCGCCATTATCTTACTGACGTGGTCGCACAGATCTTGACACTGACCTCCTCGAGCTTACCTCCGGCGTCATCTGGAACGCCCTCAACATTGATTACAGTGGACACTCGTTCTCTCACCTTGGCGTGTTCTTTGGTTAGTACTCACTGTTGTCTTCCCTTGCAAACTGAAATCATACCTCTCCTCCACACAGAGGGTCTTAATGGCCGACTACCTAACCAGGACCTAATAAACTCGCTGCGTCTTATCTCCCATTACACTGGTGGCGTCCCCCTTGTTCTCTACGACCATCTCGAAGTACACGATGCACCGCAGAGCAGTCTCCTAGCAAATGCACCAGAGTTCGTGAAACGCAGTCCGCAGCTCAGGGAGTTTGAATATCGAGCAAGGAATGTGAAGAGACATGTTAGCTATCAAGCAAGGGGAAGGCCAAGTGGGCCGCATGGCTTGTTTCACCGGTGAGTACTTGAGTCGCCAACATCAATCAATTCAAGATCGATCAATTGAACTGTTTAACACAGATTCCGCATTGATGCAATTACTCTGTACGCCGTCCCAGCTGATGGTCCCCACGGGTTCTTTGCTCTCGGCAGGTCTGTTCTCCCTGATACCATGCTGCTCGTGTAATCATACTTTGTCAGAATAATCGAATCTACTCTCCGCACATCGAACAACCTCCTCGAGCGTCTCCATGCTTCCTTCTTTTTCTACATACTCACAACTCCGGGGACCTTTATGAAGATTGGGATGTTCCTCCCCAGTGCTGTGCTGGTCGGGGTTGCGATGATATTTTGGGGTCTCGGGCAGTGGGTAGAGGCAGGCTGGGTACAAGAGTCTCCTAGTGAGTTGCAGCAGCAAGAAAAGGAAGATGATAGCAAGGTTGCGAATGCTGTGACTACGACCGTTTCGGCGGTTCAGCCAACATGGCGACCGAGACGAAGGCCCGTGTTACCTGCGATCGTCACCATCCTCGCGACGCATACCATCGGCCTACTGGCATTCGCCATGATCAATACTTCAGGGTTTCTCCAGAACCAAGCCGTACGTTCATTCTTCACATCCTCGTATTTCGCTCATCGTCCCACTGGCCTCTTCAGATCTCTTCGTGGATCCTCATCCTAGCGTTTAGCCTTGTTCCGCAGGCCCTGCTTACATTTATACCGTCTCACTCACTTGAAACAGCACCGTTCTCGATGCTCCTGCAATCCTTCAACCTGTGTTTGGCATCGACAGTCATTTCGATAACCTCCCTCCTCAACTTTTCTCTCGCCGCCACGCTTGCCGTCGCCCTTGGCATTCCGCTCATCTGCAGTCGTGTCTCATCCCGAACGTCGACCTCACTGCTCAGCAAGCCTTCCCGGTTGGCAGTCTACGCGGCGTATTGGCTGCTGGCGTGGGGCTGGCTTCTTCTACCACAAGAAGTCGAGAAAGCGGTGTGGAATTGGGAAGTGTTAGGCGTGTGGTTCGCGCCGTTTGTTTGCATTGTATATGCCCCACTCGTAATGCAGGCAGGTCTCGTTGGATTGTCTCAATCATGAACAGATGCGTTGTTCGTCGTAGGATAGATCCGTATTCAATCTTGATTTCAATACAATTACCCAGGACCTGGAGGCATTGCTGCAAAAAGCAGGATCGTACAGACGACCAAACTAGCCGTGTAAATTATATGTACTCAACCAATTTCCATGGCGTTTGGATCATCAGATCCAAACAGGTCAGCATCCCCCTGGCCAGCGTTTGCCCCAGCCTCCACCTCGTCGTGGGGGCCGACTTCAGCATCCGTGTCTGGGTCTTCAACGGCAATCCCCTCTTTCTTTCGCCGTTGCCTCTCTTTCATCTCATCTCTTTGCGCGCGTTTCATCTCCAGATCGGCCGAGAGTTTCTTGAATGCATCCTCGAACCGTTTCTGAAGACAATATCAATGCCTGCTGTATGCGCAAGTATAGGTGAAGGTAAGGTACCTTGATGAGCGGGTTTGCAGAGATTGCGACTTCGTGCTCCTTCTTAGCCACTGCAGCCTCCAAGTCTCTTATCTCCTCATTCAATAGTTTCCTCTCTTGAGCGTCTTCATCGTCTTCATCTTCGTCGCTCTCGTCCTCTTCCTCGTCATCTTCATCGTCGTCATCCTCCCCTTCCCCTCCTTCCTCTTCATCACCCAAAGCAAGGTCAAGTTCCGCGGCGAGTTCTTCGTCAATATCACCCTCCGGTTCGGCTTCTTCCCCCTCGCCCTCTTCAGCGTCTTCATCTACCGCGTCAAGTCCTGTAGCCATATCGCCTGCCTCTGAGCCTTGAGGACCAGGAGTGGGTGCTTCGAGGGGTTCTTCACGCTCGATGAATTCGGAGTCTGAAAGATCCGGGTTGACATTCTCGAGGACCTCTGCAACGCAAGACAGTCAGCCTGCCGAAGGCGACAAGTAGTCTGAACCCACCATACTTGACTTCTGATGCGATATTGTCTGCGGCCAGCAGCCGTTCCACTTCTTCTTCGACGCTCTCTATCATCTGTAGTGCACATCATGAGTAAAGGGAAGCAAGAGTAGTTGTACTGCACACAAACCCGCTTGTTCACTCGTTTTCGGAATCGTCGCTTGCGTACGTGGTGCAAGGGAGGGGTAATACCGTGCGGCCAGATGAATTCGTCAACACTGACGTTCCTGTTCGCCGTGACCGCTTCTTCGTTTTGTATGCGATCTCCAACCACCAGCATCTGTATTCATACCACTTAAACCGCGTCACACGCACGGTTGGGAAACACGCACCTGACATATATCTGCCACTTTGAACATTTGTTTATTGTCGAGCGTCTTTTGCGCTTCGATGATGCAAGGCAGATCGACCAGCTTGAACGAATACAGCGAGTTACCGATGTGAAAGATGCCCCGTCGCGAGTCTACCATCTCGTTGGCCTCGGCGCACGCCTCGACCCCTCGGACGCACCTTTGAACTTGAACCAAACGTCGTTGCCAATCTCCCTCGACTGAATCATCTTGCGCAACCGCTCGCAATCCTCCCCCGGCGGCATCCGGATGATGAACTGCTCCTCAAACGTCAGGTCCTCGTCGTCCGAGTCGAGTTCGCGGTCATAGGGTCCCAGGAAGGACGTGCCCGGGGCTTGCGCCGCCGCACGTTCGCTCAGCTTGAGTTTTAGCTTGGGTTGTGGTTTTCCGAGTTTCGCAGTGGAACGCGTCGCGCGTTCGGGCGCCTCGGGCGAACCACGGAGACGGAGGGTGGTGGCCATGGCTTGTTCTGCGGCTGCTCGAAGCGGGCGTGTGCGTGGGGCCTGGGATGGTGGCGGTGGGTGATTTACGCCATTCACAGCCGATGAGGGACCTGCGTGGTGCTCCTCGCCGTCGTCTATGACGATGAGGTCGTCGTCTATCATCTCGAGCTGGTCGTCCAGCGCCGTCTACCGCATATGGATGGTACAGCGTGACACGTGTCACATCAAGCAAGGGTGAATTAGATGCAGAGGTTAGATGGTGCTACTAGCTGTCTTCGTCTTCGTCGGTGAATGTCTCAGATCCACTCGCGAGCTCTCCCACTTCTCCTGTTCCGTCCTCACTTTCTTCTTCACCATCTTCACCGCCGTCTTCCGAGTCTTTAGCAGGGCCCTTTGCCAAGAAGACTGTGTAAATATAGGCTGCGGTCATCGCCAACGTTCCTATCATGAAAAGAAAAGTTCTCCTTCTATATTGGATGTCTGCAGGGTCAACCTGAGTCTGGGCGCTACTACCAGTGAATGCACGGGGAACGAGGGAGCTCAGCAAGCTTCCCGACGCCGTGAAATGTTCATAAGGTGGTGCTCGTGCCACTTCGTCTTGTATGCGTCGGGCATGTTCAATCAACCCCGGATATAACTCGGTCAGTTGTATCTGAAGAACGGCGTCGGGGAATGGAGGATCGGCCAATAGCAGGATGTGTGCAGCGAGATAGACATCGAGACTCGTTGGACTATGAGCAAGCATCACTATGAGGAACCGTATGGGAGGAAAATTACTTGCCGATCCCCGAAAAAGAACTGTTTTCCGTCCAAGTAGCTTACATGCACCCCAAGCACTGTCTTTGCTGTATCCAGAATCTGACAAACGATCAGTAGACTGTCACCGGCCCCACTGACTACGTACCTTCTTCCTCTCGAAAGCACGCGAAAACGTAACCGTGTAGTCTCGCTTCTTCTTCTTGTTCTCCTTCTGATCTTCCTCGGCTGGCAAACCCCAGAGCCCTGCCGCTTCCAGACGAGGCCTGTACACCTCCCTTATCCGACTAGCCACGTAGTACTTCTGCGGGACAGACATCTCGCTTGCAAGTGCCGGGTTGGTCAGCCCCCAGAAATTGGTGTCGTTCCCGAAGAACATATGCGACTGCAAACCCAATCGATGGGTAACAAGACGTTGGCGAAACGAGAATGACTCACGACGAGGTCAGATATGCATGCTTCGACGTGTGCGTACAGTGCAACCCTTTCAGCTTTTTGCAAGCTGGTCAGAGACGCGTCGAGGTCGATGGCTCCTGACGCGCCCGACGACTTGGCGAGGGATGCCACAAAGGCAACTATGGAGGGAAATGTAGAAACTGCGACGTGTCCATGAGTCAGAAAGGGTAGTTGGCCTATGCACATGGTCAATACTATCATAGGGCCAACTCGGAACGGGTGCTTGCCGTTGGGAGATTTGTCCGGATTGGTACAGGGTGCTACTTTGAATTTTCCTGGGATGGTCAGCTGGAGATACATGACGGCAGCGAGACAGGTTGGGTCAAGCGACTGCAGGTTCCATTTCGAGGGCCATATGTGCAAAATGTAGGGTGCATCCGACATGGGCACAGAGTCGGGTGCCCTTTTCGGAAGAGGACGTGTGTTAACGGCCCCGGAACCTAACACTGACAAACATCGGGCAAAACAAACGCGACCCCCATTGATTCTTTGTCTCCGTCTCCAGTGGCACGACTCCTTTGCCTCCCCCAGTGTTCGTAAGTAATGGCAATTATGGTACAAATATATGAAACAGGTAGCAGACACAGCAGACATAGCATCCAACCGACAGACAGCGGATCAACACGACAGCAATGCAAAATGCTATTCGGATCACATTCTCGGCAAGTTATGGTCAATATCAATGTCCGTATTGAAGTCGAGGATACCCTCCCCAGGATAGCGACGGGGACGACCTGTACCGCTGACCGTTCGCACATTGGTTACCGGTCGAGTGGAGCCACTCCCAGGACTGAATGCATTTTGCAATGCAGAACCCTGCTGATGGTTAATAATTGAACACGAACAAAAGCTGGTGCGTACTTACCATCCGTTCCGAGTTGTTCCGAATATGTGGACTCGGAGTGGGACTTGGCGTCATCAGCACGGAGTTACCCGCCGGGAGAGTAGCGTTGGCCACTCGACGGTTTATTGCGCAGGCTTGTCTGACCGCCAGTGGCACTTGCAGTGCATCATCCACGGGCATGATACCTTGGGAGAGTAGGAACTCTGAAACACCAATTAGGAGACTGCAGCTACCGCCCCGCTTCAGACATACCTCGGGATCTGTATCGGAAGATAAAGGTGACGTACGACCGGTTACCTGACCCATCGTATGGCTTCACCTGCCATGTTTGTGGATATTGCTCATTGGTCTGTCTCTCTTCTCCATAGCTTGTGGATGTCATTCACAAAATCCACTAGATCATAGGAATCTGGCTTACCCGATGCAGTGGCTCGACATGTTGCTCTGCGGCCTCTCGGGGAGCTGTTGTACCTCATTTGCCGCTCTCGCACCGTCGATGGAAATCCGTCGTATCCTTAGGACGATTGTCCCAGCGTCCGGGTCGACTTGTCCTCCAGAGGCTGCCGAAACACAATGTTCAGTCAGGTCTTGAGCAAAAGGAGGAACCTCACATGTGTTGGGTTGCCCCACAAACACGAAGGGACGTTCGGTGTTGGAACCAGTCCGAACACCTTCCCTCGATGCTTCGCCGTAGCCGGTTAGAAACCGGCCAGGTACTTGAAACCCATCTAGAGTAATGAAGGCACACGAGTGTACTCGTGAGCCTTCATCTCTCCAGTGGACTGAGAAGTTCTGTGGCATTACGCATGATGATCAGATCATTGCGTTGGTGCCTTTGACCTGCAACGTACCTTTCCCGCTTCGCTTGGTATCCAGCACGAAACCTTGCTTGCGTTTCCATCGACTGCAGGCAGGTATTCGCGTAGAGGTCTACCCTCGGACACGATCCAGGCAGAAAATTCGCGATGAGAGAGCATTGACGCGTCCAAGTCTTACGAACCGACGATAATTATAATTAAGTAGACAGAAGGATCGTAATGCCGGTTAGGATGAAATGGACGACGTCAAACGAAGCTTTAGAGTTGATGGCAGTGGTAGACAACCGATTAGACAAGGTGGGGAATGGGGAAGAGAGGGGGGACATACCGACTCAGTAGATATACTTCGCGTTCCTTTGTTCGACGGTCCACCGCCGGGGAAATGGTTGCTTTGACCACGTGGTAAAATACACACGCACCCACAACTGTATATGAAATGAGTCCCCTTTCAATTTGTTTGCAGTCAACATGAAACCACGTCGATATCTCGTCGCACCGCGCAATGCGTCCATGATGCGCACCGCAGTGCCTCCAAAGCGAAAAATCGCTGCAACGGACGACAACGCCGTCACCGCGTCGGACTCAGAAGGCGCCTCTCAATCACAACCAAGCGCAAAGCGGGTAAAGCAAACAGAGTCCACATCCGACGATGCCAAAGCACCCAACGGGCAACCCACCAACAAAGTATTGCCCGTCAACGTCGTCTTTCCACCGCGCGCAGCAGGCACGCTGCGTTTTGCCACATGGAACGTGTGTGGACTGGCAGCGGCACAAAGAAAGGTAACCCTTTCACCTATTCGCGATCGAGTGGACGTCAAGGAACTCGCGTTTCAGGGGTTCAAATATTATGTGGAGGCGGAAGATCCGGATATCCTCGTGTTGACGGAGACAAAGGCGAGCGGCGTGTCCTTGTTGGGTTCTTTTCGCGTTCTTGACGCGCCACAGGTGAACAACGAACCAGTCGATCCCGCCATCAGTGCCCGTTTTCCGTATCGCACGTGGGCCATTTCCGACAAGAAGACGTATGGTGCGTCAGTTCGTTACGATGCGCGTGTTCGACCTTTTTCAACCTTGCAGGGGGCACTGCGGTGCTCTCGAAAATCAAGCCCATCTCAGTTACAAAGCTTCTTCCGGGACATCCGGACCCTGATCAGGTCAAGGGGCGTCTTGTAACGCTCGAATTTGAAGGGTGCTATGTCGTCTGTACCTATGTGACGAACGCAGGACAAAACCTGAAGGTGCTCTCTAACTTGTCACTCCTATGGCACTTTCTGACGAGCAATACAAATACAGACGCTCAAGGAAAAGAACGTGTGGAACGAGCATTTCACTGCATATATGCGTGATCTAGACAAAAAGAAACCTGTGATTTGGATGGGTGACATGAACGTTGCACCATCCGCGAAAGGTAAGTGCTGGTATTCCATGTCTGTGACACCCTCACTCAGCGCTTTTCAAGATCTCGCAAATCCGAAAACAAACTGGAATAAAACTCCGGGCTACACGCAAGACGAAACGGAGGCGTTTAAGAATATTCTTGATGCTCCCGAGTCTCCTGAGGGCACCTCAAAATTTGTCGATGTTTGGAGAGCTCGTTATCCAGATGTCCAACATTACACCTATTTCTCGTATCGTTTCAATTGCCGTATGAAAGGTATAGGTTGGAGATTGGACATGTGTAAGTATTCCCTTCCGCACAAAAGCCAGCTCGCTAATCCCGCCCGGTACATCAGTCGTATTGAGTGAGCGCATAGTGGAGAAAGTGAAGATGTGCGAGATTCGAAGTGAGATATACGGGGCATCTGACCATGTCCCAGTGGTCATGGAGATCGAGGGTGGACAAGTGACAGGAGAAAACTAAGGTTCTAACGGACTCTCTTGATTTCGTGCAGGGACCTCAATACTCTCCAAATCGTACGTGTCCAGTCTCTTGTGCATGTGCTCTCGCATCCTTCTCACCTTTGAGGCCCTTTCCACATTGCTGTAGTGACGTGAATTGTAAATACCACTGTATATGTTCAACCCAGCTCACCTCGCACTTTAGATCAAATGTTGCAGTGTTTGTGAATGCTCTTCTCTCGCGCAAGTTCGTGGCTAGCTTTTTAGCCGCTTCAAGAATGGGGTCCGACGTGTCCGACGACGCCTTCGTGTCTGCGTCAATGTCAAGACTGGATGTCAGTTAGGAGGGCTCACGATAGGGAAAGTGGTCTGATGCCATTCGTCTGGCTCGGCCTCAATATTTATGTCTCACGTGGTGTGATTTCAGTGATGCCGTGTCGTCTGAGTTACCTTGCTGCCTGCGTTTTTGATATCTGTGAGATTGTTGCTGCAGTTCAGTTCGCTGTTACATGGACTAACAGTTGCTCTTTCGACACAGCATTCCAGGATGAACAGTTCTTGTTTAAATTTGGATGTAAAAATGCATCCGTCACATGCATCGCATGATGTGAATCCTGCTGGCACCCATGCTCGCGATGTTGGTGTACTCACCAGCTCTTCATCTTTCCCTGCCTGTATCCCTGAAGGGAACAATGGAATGGACAAATCACAATCTGTGGCCGAAATACAGTGGCTCAAAAAAGTGTCCCAATGTTTGCATGTTTTTCACTAAAGTCGATAACCCCTAACCGCATCTAACCTGGGCGCTAACATATGAGTACATCAAATGGGGTA
>JBBPSD010000434.1:0-25038 GCA_038093415.1 Xerocomellus chrysenteron | reverse complement strand
TTTGGCACACGGTTCGAAGCGAACTCGCGAAACTGCCAGTACCAGTGATATTCGGGGTGTGGAGCGACCCTGCTGGCGCCTTTCGGGCAATATTCCCGCAAGGTAATTCTGTCTCCATGAGTGTTAGACCGGCTTGATGCGGTTTCGAACTTTGTGCTTCCATTTTCCCTATCTCGCATATTTCCGGGTCCGAGTCACTCATGTGTCCATGAAGGTGACCTGATTCGTGTAGCGATATGATTTATCCGATCCGATATCGACCTACTAGTCTAGGACCCACCCAGCGTCTACATAATATCCCTGAGGCAGTCGTCGATCCCAATCAGGTAGGCCTAGAGACGGTTTGTCTCATAGTCGGACTGGGTCCCAGACTTGATACCTCTGCACGCCGAGACGACGGTCTTGATCGCAGATACTGAGTGGAGCAATACATGTCCGGCAGAACTGGGCATCTATTGGCCAACTTGGCTACCAAAGGATGCACATTTCTAGAGCTGCCATCGGATCTGTATGCCACTTGGCGTCGACATGAAGTAGCGATCTGTCACGCAGTTTTGAAAATTGGCCTTGGATTGGCCTATGCTGGATACTGGATACACGAACACTATGCTATACTTATGCAGGCAGGCAGGCAAGAGGCAAAAGAAGGAAAGAGGGTGCGGGCGAAAAGGCCCTGCAGGCACCAAGAAACGAAAATGTGCAGTCCAACCGAGGCAAATACGGAACCGGAAGAAAATGCTGCAAACTTGGAACCACTGATGCATCACAAAGAAGGGGTGGGAAGACAAAAGTGAATCAAGCTGGTCTTGAAATAAGGAATGAGAAAGGACCAGATGATCTTCCGAGTGCTTGACTCCGACGCCGCGAAAAAGGTCAAGGGATTGAGGGACAACCACCCAAGACACGTCCTGAACTCGACCTTGAACTGAACCTGGATCCGCACTCCGCCCAACTACTCACCCGAGTCCAAACCACACACAGCCCAAGACGAGCACAGAGCATTGTCACGTTGTCCAACTCCGACTACCGCGCCTCGACATTGCCATGATCGTCGCCCGAGTTTCTCGAACGACGAGATTCGTTGTCGACCTTGTCCAACTTAGCTTCAACATCCGTACCTTGACGTCATCCAACCCGACCCGTCTTCTTCCCATGCCATCGACCTCACCTACCATGTCCGAGTCTCCGACTTACGAAATACCGTCAACCTTTGTCCAACGCGTCTCAACCATCGCCATTCAGACTCGCATAACGCGTCCAGAGTCTCCATCATTGTTGTCACATCGTCCGCACCGAACCTCGTCGCAGGGTACGCCTGTGCATTCGTAGTCGCAAAAGATGGAACCAGATCGGTCGAGATAGGCCCGAGCAAGAACACCACGTCGCCACCACCGCCCGCGACCTTTCTCTGCGCCCTAAGTGGGCGTGCTGGAGAAAAGGCATGTGCAGGCTGTCGGGAGATAACAAGGGGAGAAGGCATCGTCATGAAGAAAGGGTGTGGAAGTGGTGGCATAGCGGATATTCACGAGGCTGGCAGTTTCTACTGGATCCGAGAGGTATTGCGGCGTTTGCAAAGGGCGACAAGGCCATCAGAGTGGAGACAAACGATGTTTGGCTTGTACGGAGAGATGTCAGAGATATGCTAGAGTCTTGCGTGCGATGGTGTCGAGGTGGTCAAAGGTCAAATAAATGGTTGGTATTTGGAACGTTGGAGAGAACGTGGCACTCGGAAACTCGACAGGATCGAGGGATGTCGCCAAGGGAAATAGCTGCGTCGGTGGGAGCATAGGCACGATCTTCAAAGCTGAGCATGCATTTGAAAGGCCGAAGAGTGAGTCGTGACATTCATGGGTGGGGTGAACATACCATGAGGCGTCCAAGGTTAACAGGAGGGGATAGAATCGTCAGCGAGAGGGGTTCCAGCTGAGCAACAGTGGCATAATCGACTTTGGGAAAGTTTGCGGTCATGGATGTCGTCGAACGTTGATCGAAGGTGCATCGTCGAGGGCTTGCGTCAAGAACTCGGGCTTGGGGATATACAGACTCGGTAGCCGTGGACTAGGGATGATGTCGGGGGGCGCAGGAGGGTCGCCTCGTGGGCGTCGGCCGAGTTCAGGACTTGATGGTCGAGGGAGATTAAAGCAGCAAACGGAAGCCATAGAAGAAAAAAGGATCCACAAAGGAAGTGGATAAAGGCGGAAAATAGAAGGAAAGAAAACGGAACTGCACCAAAGACCTCACCGCACTACCTACCACCCCCGCTCCACACGTCTCGACGCTTCAAACTTGACCGGGGACGTCTGAACCTGACGTTCCGTGCTTCGTGACGATCGCCATGGCAGCGAGGGAACCAAGGCGATCCAGGCGGGGATCGACCACCCCACCACCCGCCACCTTCTTCTGCGCTCTAAGCATCTCGATCTCCATCTGCGTCATCGGATTCGTCGACGCCTTCGCGTCCTCGTCGAGCGGAGGAGTGAACAGCTTTCGAATCCGCGACACATTGGTTCCCGTGGTCTTGGGGGCAGTGATCTCGGTACTACACTGCGACGCACGTCGCGAAGGCAAAAATAACGTCCGGGCGATCTCAATGGCAGAACGGACCGTCATTAACGTTCTGTGGGTAGTGTCCAGAAATTCAGTGGGTGACGACGCCTGGCTACTGTCCAACACTTTCGCGAGCGTAGCCATCGAGGCAGTGCCGTCCCTCGAAGGCGAGATGATCGTCGCAGCACCGGCCATGTGCGAAACCTCGGCGGATGGCCCCTTCGTCTGGCGGTTGATCTTAGCCATACCATCCGATCCAATCGCGGGCTCTGCTGGACTTGCCGGGGTCTGAATGACTGTCGGGGACGACGACAGTGATTTAGGCGCATCGCCCATGCTGGAGAGGGTCTCATCACCGCAGATCGTCGTCGGTGTCTTGATCTGTTCGACACCCACATCGGCGACAATCGTCCAGCTCTGCGATGGGAAGGAAGAAAGATCTGGGGATGGCGGTGGCGACCACGCAACATCAAATGTTGGTCTGACAGCCTGGGGATAAACGATCGGCTTTGGTAGTGTCAGCCTCCGATCCCTAATCGAGGCTCCAGTACAAGAGTCGCCAGCAACAATAGGATTCTTGGAGATGCCTGTCGCATTAACGCGCACCGCAGTCCCGGTCATGCCAAATCTAACGGATAGCTTCTGGCGAGCGGCTCCTGGGTTGTGAGGGCCAGAAATGGAAACCTTGACCGTAACATCTTGCTTCTTCTTAGAAGCCTCCATGACGCCGACAGAAGACCGATAAACGCGGGAGCGCGGAACGCAACTGGGTCTGGGTGGGAGTTCGTTCGCAGTCGTGACCTGCGTCATCTTCCGAGCCACTGGTGCCGAGGCTAGGCATCCACCCATGAACTTGCCTTCCTGCAACCTCTGAATGACCTTCGACGGCTTGGGGACAGACGGCTTCTCGGGAAAAGAGCGGCCCGCAGGCGGAATCAGAGGCAAAGGCAGCGACTTCTGCACCTTGGTCTGCGCTGGCATCGACATGATCTTAGACGAGGGGCGGCGCGACTCCGTCTTCGGAACGACAGTCGGTACAAGATCAGATCGGGATGCCTGCTTTGTCGGAGCCCCAGGAACCGACAGTCGTGCTTTGGTCGACGTTGGCAGCGGGATCGGTGGCAGCTTCTTCACTGGGGTCTTCTTTGCAGGAGCATACCGTTTCGTGGAAACACTGGCGACCACGAACGGTCTGGAGCTCGCCATCGCCTAAGGTTCCAAGTCAGCTTCGTGAACAAATGCCATCCAAGGCAGCATGAGGACGACATACGAGGCGTGACATATGCCCGTCTTTGCGGGTCATGATGGCGTTGGCAATTTCAGTCGTAGATGTGGGCATTGGAAGCGAAAGAATGACCAGGGAACGACGAAAAAGCTGACCTTACATGTCTACGCGCGAGGGTTTTTATATCATTCAGATCGGAGGCTGACTAGTCGACCACTATGGCGGCTGGCCCGAATGCATTTCTGACCGAATATGCCTCGTTTGGGCTGCAAAGATGGGTTAGGCGTGTACGGGTAGGGTGTGACCTGTTGAAATTACAAACCTCGCCTGAGGGTGCATTCCATGATGGTTACAGTTTGCGAACATCCCTGTCCAATTAACTCGGCATTGTTTTCTATGATGCAAAAGAGCCTACGACACGTGGCTCCGTCACGTTGAGGAAGGCGACGACGAATAGTCACGCGGAGGATATCGAGTGGGAAGGGAGAACGACTTTGCCTATGCCTACCTGTAGCGTCTAACGGAGGCTGTAGTCTGAGATTGCCTTGCAAGGGCTTCAGGCACGACGACCGGGACGGTGGACCTTCAAATTGGTAGCGCAGTACCGTGAGAACCTTGTAGGGGCTTGGTCCTTTTTGCTCATGGGCGGCTTCTTCCTCGACGCTATTAGTTGGTGTGACGAGGACTGCACGGCCCCTGACGATCGGGTCCGTTTCGCGCACGCCGGCCTATTTCTAAGCAAGGAGCTACCAGCCCGATATCCTCGCTCCCTGCAACATGAACAAAAGTCCAAGTGCACGTCAAAAAAGGAACGATTCGTGTCGACTGTGCACTCCGACTAGTACTCGAACAAGACATCATTGAAGCGTACGACAGTAATGACACCGCTGTTCGCCTCGCCACCCTCCGAGCTATCTGAGACTCACCTCACCACGTACTTCAAAACATTCATCTCTATGCTCCAGACTCGATGCCCGACCGCTAGGAGGGTGCTTGAACAGATGACGTACAGCGACACCTAACGAACGAGCAACAACTCGTGACGCTTCTTGCCTCTCATGCGTTTCCCAAAATCTTCCATGATCTTCAGACGAATAGGTGAGAGTCAAACTTGTGTGATTTTTTTTTGCCCTCTCCCGTGCTTCCTTAAGGAGATCTGCTGACAGGTGTGGCGAGCGACACCGTAAAGATATCAAACGTAAGCCACCATGCGACAAAACGTCACAGATACCTCGAAACTTGTGCAAGAGCGGCGGATCACCAGTGCGACGAGCTAGCACCTTGATCAACGCCACAGTGTCAGATCGGGAGTTTTCCGATTCGTGCTCGCTGATCGGAGTCGCACCGGCTTCCCTCATAGACGGTCTGGTGACTCCGGTCACCAGGCTAGGAGCTACTAGGAGTCGCAGTGCTAAAGTTATCTGATGTCAACTGAGCTCGAATTTACTACTACTGTCTGTATTTCCCCAATATCAAACATAAGCTACTTTGCGACAAAATGTCACAGATACTGCAACGGGGCCTCGAAACCTGTAAGAGCCAGTGCGACGAGCCAACGACTCGAGCTAGCACCTTGATCGACGCCACAGTGTCAGACCGGGAGTTTTACTCTCTCAAATAGTCTGTTCCAACTGTTATGACCTCGTCCCCCTCCCTGTTCTACTATCTTCTCCGCACCGATGGTGGCTTTGGACAATGCGTATGTCCCTTCCCTCTCTTACCCTCCAGCCACATAATCATTCATCCTAGTTATGGTGCTCTCCTCATTGGGGTCGTCATCGCAGGGATGTGAGTATATGTCCCACTGTGCATCCACCGATAATCGAACTCATGCCCCCTCCCATAGCCTCTACGGATGTGTGTGCCAGTATATTTTCATTTCCACCTATTAAACTAGCAGTGCGACGCTAGTCACGTGCATCCAGACCTGGTACTACTATACTCACTATCCTTCGGACCCGTGGTACATCAAGCTTCTCGTCAGTTTACGCGAATTTCTCTCAGTCCCATCCTAATTTTTCGCTGCAGGTCGCTGGCGTTTTTTTCTCAGACACTTGCCACCAGGCCCTTATTACGCACGCGGGCAAGTGCAATCACTGGCATGTCCCCTTGTATGTGTGTGTTAATCCATCCGTAGTCTACACATATCTCGTCACCAACTTCGGAGTGATCGAAGAGCTTGGGAAAATTGTCTGGTGAGTGAGCGCCCGTTCACGAAACCTTTATGCTCACTCTCCACTAGGAGTCTCGCCGTAAATGATATATATATATTCCTTCGCAGACCATTATATTGACCCGTTTCATAATCCAGGTCGAAGTTTTCTTCAATGTATGCCGCTCGTTGGGCTTTACTGCTCTTCCCTAACTCACCATAGTGTATACCAGGGATTTACTGCACTTTTTGTCCAGTGCTTCCTGACAATGCGTGTTTACAAGCGTATGTCCGTACCCTTCGCTGACCGAGTCCCGCCATTTAATCTCTTTGCAGTTAGCAATAAGAGTTGGCTTGCCACTGGCTCAGTTGTGAGTTATGTGTCGGGACACGCAATCTGATTTCTTAGTCATTTTTCCCCCTAGATGATATTGGTCATTGCTCAATTCAGTGAGTCATGTGCTCCCGAGCTCATTTCCCTTACACTAATGCCGTTCTGTCTATAGTTATTATCCTCGGTGGGTGACACCCGGCTTTGTCCATAAACGTCGTTGACACCGGCGAAACCGCGTAGTCTTGGCTGTCGAGGGGTATGTTTGTTTTTCATATTTTCTCCTCATCAAAGTTTTGCTCATGCACGATTATTAGTTTACAATTCGACACATTTAGACAGCTTGCTTCTCTGAAGGTAAATGAAGTACACCCAGTCCTATGAACAGTCCGCCGATGCTGCGTGCAGGTTCTTTCGATGTCGGTCAATGCGACCGCTGCAGCAGGGGACGTCGTCATCGCTGTGGTCCTCTGTTATCTATTACGGAGATCGCGAACTGGCTTCCGGAAGTAAATATTCCACACATTTGCTCGCGTGTATTCTAAATTTCTTGTCGGCAGATCTGACACGATGATTAGTCGGTTGGTAAGTGACCAGCATCACGGTGTCGCTTTCGGTGAAAGACGAGCGTGATGTAGATTTTGTTCAGTTTTAACACCGGTCTTTTGACAAGGTTAGTTTCGTAATTGATGGGGGCCATCGCTGACAGTGTGACAGTATCGATGCCATGGCATCGCTAATATCCGTAAGCCATGTCTCGTGTCTCTTCTCTCGTGCGATTCCTCGTTCCCGATCATCATAGATTGCTGCATGGCCGCGCACGTTCATATACATCACATTCTACTTCTGCATTGGCCGACGTACGTCCTGTATCGGGAGCGATGAAATTATTATTAATGAATTGTTTCACAGTGTACTGCAACTCCCTCCTCGTCACACTGAACGCGCGCAAAGGATTGGCAGGCGGGTCTCGCAGCGATGATACATCGCTTTGTCAAGGCACGCAACGAATGACTAAGCTTGGAGCATCATCAACGGTAGGTTTCCTGAGAGATGGTGTAGGACACGGCCTCATTATCTTATCAGCGCATGCCAAATAATATATCCATCAAGGTCGACACTACGCATGAGTACGTGCAGGACGAGGTGAGCAGTACTGCGTGTAAGGGCACACTTTTTGATTGACTGTCGTGGGGCCAGCAATTATCTTCGAGTGGTGACGTGAAGCATTACGAGGATATAGAACTAGATTGCAGGATATGAGAGGCTGACAGAGAAAGTCGTTTAACTCGTTCGCCATTCCAGGCGCTCCTCAAAGTGGTTCGATCATTTTGGGTTGCTACTCCCTGGGGGCAGTGTTGGGTCGAGTGTCCGGTAGCTGTGTGTAGCAATATTCCGCTGGTGTTCCTCGATGCCGTTTGGGGTCAATCAAATCACGTCGAGTGTGAGTGTACTATTCTCACCCATACGCCTTTTGCCCGTTTTCGCAGTATACATTTACTTCTACAATACACACTGTTACGTACCCAGCATCCCTAAACGCTTTCTTGCCAGTAATTCACGCTGCAGCTTCTAGTAACAACTGGACAGGATCTTCGTGCGATCGTAGTTCGTGACCATGGCCGAATATAACTTATTGGCCTTGACTCAATGAAGTTGGGTATGATCTAGACTGCGAATGGCGGACCGCCTCGGGACGGTGCGACAATATTGTTGCACCAACACCCAGGCTATGTGCCAACCGATGTTGCAAGCGATGTTGGATGAGACGTACATGACTGGGACGCAGGGGTATACAGCGTGGCCTATCGTGTGCGGGGGAGGACCACGCGCGGAATTGGAGTGAAATTGAGCGGACGGGTGTGTGTATGCGGCGTGTTTGGATCAGTATCCAATCAAGAGGAATCGAGCCGTCTACCTAGGGCGTGAAGTCTAGACGTACAGATGTGTTTCACTCCTTCCGTTCGCAGCTGTCGCCGCAGTCACCTTGTGCCTGTGGGTTTCCAAGTCGATCATCGGGCCCTCGGGACGCGACGCGCCACCTGAGTTCGATCTCCGACTGAGTTTCCGATCACTCATACCTTATTGCTATCGTCTCTCCCTCCAGTTCAAGGCGCACACGCACCACAACAAGGCACCCGCTAAACTGCGCACGCTCGACTTTACTGAGCGCAGTGCCACTCACCAACCTTGATTAGCAGGAGAAAGTCGGTGACCGTGGTGCACTCGCACGTACGTCTGGCAACTACGCCGCCATCGGCTACCCCCCGAGGACAACATCTCCCCAGTGGTGCAAAGAAGACCGTCTCTGCGAGCTCGAGTGCGACGGTCGGATGGTTTCCGGCGGTGGACGTATCGACAAGCCTTTGCTCAAGGCTGGTCGTGCGTACCATAAATACAAGGCTAAGTGCAACAGGTATGGGAGCTCGTATGCGTGACGAGCATGGCGGTGGCCCAGATCTCCCTCTCCTTTTGGCTGGCCTCGTACTCGTGGTGTTGCTATGAACCTCGTGGATCACCCTCACATCGGTAAAGCCTCGACCATTGCTCGCTTCGCTGCCCCTGGACAAAAGGGCGGTCTCATTGCTGCCCGCCGGGTACGTAATTACTCCATGGTTATACTCCAAGTTTGGGATTCTAAACATGCGGATCCGTTTTCAGACTGGTCTGCTGCGCGGTACCGTCAAGGTCAGCGAGGTGTAAGCGGGCTACTCTTTTTTACATGTCGTTTGCTATATTTCATGACACCTACTCCAAAAAAATTGCATATGACATAGATCATGCCATACTTCTTAGTGTAAAAGCAACCTTACACGCCCAAGTTACGATCCGGACACATGTTAACGACCATCTACTGGTGACCATTAGATTGTTCAGGAGGGTGGAGAAAGCGTGTATGACATTATCCAAAAAGCAGAATACTGCGACTGAACAGTGAAATGCATTGTGATCAAGCTCAGAACATAGCCCCCGCAAAACTCTGCCGCGAGCACACTTGACGAATCCACGTCCGGCACCTCCTCCACCTGCGCGGACCGACTAACGGTTCGATCTACGACAACGTCGAGTCAAACGGCTGATATGTGATGCAACGCTCACAACACCCATATCTGCGACGCCTTTTGGAGAATATCCGAATAAGTACCTGGAACCGCGACGACGAGGGCGTCGGCCTTTCACTGGAGATAGGGGTTGGAGTGAGACACGACCAATGATTCCACTCGATCACGTCGCTCACGAGAACGCCTTGACGCTGCGTCTAAGCTCCGAGTCCTCCAGAACGTCATGGGTCGATTTCTCCAGAGGAACACCCTGTATGGCTGCGCGGGAAAGCCGCGCTGAGGCACTGGGGATGACCGGAACCGGTTACCCCTTCATGAATAACACGACAGGCGACGCCTGAACAGGAGCTTGAATGTTTGCACGCGCTTTTCACAAGAGCCCAAGGAATCGCCGGAATGCTGGATGTCGAATACTTGCGGTAGTTTTAAACTTTTGAAGGTGAACGCAACATGGGTGTGTTACTAGTCCGAACAGTGTATGGACAGTGAGTCTTTGCCGCAGCAAACAGAACAACCGATATCTTGAATGAGAACGACGAACTGACTTCTCGCACAGTCATGCACGATGGTACCGTCAGGGCACTGGCCCAGAGGAAGGACGTTGCCAAGGGTGAGGGCGGCGCCGCGGCCTTCTTGCCGCAGTCAACGAAGGCGCCGGTGTGAGACCCTCAGTAGCGATGAATGTTTCCTTGCGAAGTTTGTAGCGGTAAGGGTCGCGGAAGACGACATGTGCGAGCGGTGCCCCGCTAATCAAGGTTGGCATTGGTGGTAGACCCAGCAAAGGCAAATGCAAGCTCACCCGCCAGGATCGTGAATGACTTCCTTGACAATGCTCCATTGTGCTCAGCAAAGTCGAGAGTGAGAAGTTCAGCGGGTGCCTGGTTGCGGCGAGCACGTCCTGAACTGGAGGGAGAAAGTGATTGAGTGCAAGATTCCGAGTCGAGCCCAACTACGTCAGTGGATTAGGTAAGTTGGACGATTACGTCATCGAACCTCATTAATGTATGATGATTAGGGGTCGTCGACTGGCAAGACCTTTACTCTGATTCCAATCGAGGGTTTACTAGCACTAGCCATACTGTAGGTGAATCAAACGTCTAATTAATGTGTCTATGGATTAACCCTGTCATCACATTGTAGCACTGCATCAACAAAATACTCATGGCCAACATCATTCGGTCTGCTAAGTCAAGCAGTGACTGGAACACGAATGATCTCCTTGCCTACAACATCACCATCTCGCCTGTACCCCCAGATGAATTCTTCCCATCTGGTGCAGACCCATCACTAGACCATCTAGATCCCATGATTTTCACCACTTCTCCTGGCAACCCCAGCCTTTCCCATGTTGTCACTAGATATCTTTACTACCTTGATCGTGCCAGCATTGGCCATCCCGCACAAGAGAGTTCTATTGATGACTTTTCTGCAGAAACTCTGAAGCTTCTGGACTTTGAGGAGGACAATGCCACTGTATCTATGCACTACACCATCCCTCTCATGATCTGTGGTGAATCCGATCATATTGCTCAGATGGATGTGTGCCTTCTACATCATCCTGCTCCTCTGGTCCTACTTGTACTCACCCAAGATAAGACCATGTTTAGCCCAGCACCACAGGTCGTGGCAGAGGCAATTGCTGCCTTTCAATTAAACAATAGAACACGCAAAGAGCAGGGCTGCCCTAGCCTAAATGCCATGACTATCCCTTGTATTTCCATTTGTGGAACACGGCCTATCTTCTACCTTGTTCCGGTTACCGAAGAGCTAAGCAATGCTGTTGCCGATGGCCAATATCCTGCCACTCCAACTGAGGTTTTGCAATGTGTTACTGTACTCCGCCCCAGAGAAGGAATGGAGGATATAGAATATCGAAAGCTCGCCCTTAGGCGTATCCTTGCCTTCAAGACACTGGCAAAAGGTTATTGGGAGCCAATAGTAGGTGATGTGGAGTCTGGACTAGTTGACATCAATGTTTGATCAAACAAGCCCCTGGATGTGGACGGCACTGTACTACCTGGTTGAACATGTAGTACTCTCCCAGAATGACTCCATGTATCATCGCTGAGCACTAATCTCAGACAAGTTATCTTGCTTTATAAATATCTGAGTTTTGGAACTTCCGTTTGGGATGGCGTGCACACCTTCCGCCACGACTCGGAGTTTCATTCGATCCCTGGCGCGCGAGGTCCCGTGTGGCCGTCAGGGCTATACAATCAAACACGGAGAAAGCGTGTATGACATTATCCAAAAAGTAGAATACTGCGACTGAAATGCATTGATACTGAGCGATTATGGTCAAGCTCAGAACATATCTCTCGCAAAACGTGCAAAAACCCCCTCGCGAGCACGCTTGACGGATCCACGTCCAGTACCTCCTCCACCCGCGCGGACCGACTGCCAAGACGCGAGGACTCTCAACGACCTCTTCAATATAAGCACCGTCGTTCCTTGTTCACTTTTCCTGCCCAGCTGGCGTCTTGCCCTTCTTCTTCTTACCGCCCTTTTTCTTTGGAACACCCCACTCCCACGACGGGATGAATGGTTCGATCTGTGACAACGTCGTGTCAAACGGCGGATATGTGTTACAACGCTCACCACACCCACGTCTGCGACACGTTTTGGGGAATATCCAAACAAGTACCTGGAGGCGCGACGACGACAGTGATCACGTAGAATATCAGTCTTGCGATCGCCAGTCCAAAGAAGGCACCGACGAGGCCAGGCATCCGTACGTGGATGTACCGCACGCCGAGGTGGCCACAGTGGGAACGTGACTAGGGCAAGCATGGTGGCTGCCATGAGCAGACCACTGGTGTACGTCATCCTGGGATCCCTCGTAAAATCATGCAAAGTAGTCTTGTCGCGCGAACGAGTGTCGTGGCGTGGAGAGGATGACAATGAGCCGGTGGGATTGCCACGATCCGCATGTGGAAAGGGCACAAGGAAGGATCGACGTCAGGACTGCTTCTGCCTCTGCTTTATTGGTCACTGCTGGCAGGTTTTCTTAACTTGGCGTCCGCTGGAGAGAGGCTTTGACGGCCGATTTACTTGGTCATTTGACGGTCGAAATGATAGGAAAATGCGTGTGGGCACTCTCGACGGCAGACGAGCGGACTACAAAGGTGTGCCAAACGTTCTTGTTAGCCCGTGTTTCTTGCCGACGTCGCGACCGTGTGGAGATCCTTGAGCCTGCTGTGCTTGTGCCGTAGATAGTGTTGGCGACGAGGTACGACGATGATCGGGACGGTTTTGTTGAAGGCGTTGCACGTAGGAAAGGCACACGACGAAGAGCCGACGAGAAACGAATTGCTTTCAAGTGGGTCATCCATTCGACGTTGCCTCATCGACAGTTTTAGTCATCAGTCTAATCACCACGTCGCTGTGCGGTTACATCGTGAAGAAGGCTCCGAGGGGGACTCAGTAGTAATTTTCGGGCCAACGTCGTGTCTCGAGCAACGTCAGCTCCCCAGACAGGTGCCCTGGTAAACAGTACTTCACGTGACACAGCCCCCCTGTGACATCACTCCGCTCAGCCACCGTAATTCAGACGAGGAATCCGTTCATAGGAGCCTTGAGCCCCTACTCCCACTGTATCTATATTGCATTACTGCCCTCCCATCGCAATTTTTCTCGCTGCGCACTCTCAGCCTGCCTTACTATCTCCCCGTTTCAGTGCTTCAAAACCATAATGGACAGACGAAATTTCTCCGGCAAGCAAGTTGGCCCTTATCTTCTCTCTTCGCTGCTTGGCTGGGGCGCAGGTGGTAGTGTCTACCAGGCTGTAGACACCACCTTGGAAAATTCCCCCACCTACGCCATCAAGTGTGTGCCAGAGAGTCACATCACCGAACGGCGCTGCCAGCAAATCGCAGAGATCGTTAACCATGACACAGTAGCCTCGTGTCCGCAGGTATTGACGTTGTACGACGTCTTCGAAGAGGATTGGTACTTCTTCCTCGTATTCCCCCTATGCGAGATGGATATGTACAGCGCGATATTCATGAAGAAGCTGTACTGGAGGAAAGATGCCCTCATCAAAAAGGCGTTTGTAGAAATATTAGATGGCGTATTTGCGTGTCATAAGAGAGGGGTCTTTCATCGGGACCTCAAACCAGACAATATCATGTGCAACGCAGAAGGAACCAGAATCAAGATTAGTGATTTTGGGTTGTCTACTAATCGCCGGCTCTGTAGAGATCGTGGATGTGGCACTGCCCCCTATACGAGTCCAGGTCAGTCGCTCGTCTCGATATACAGGGTTATTGACTGACGGACCTCGAGAATGTCTGCGTGGGGGGTATTACGCCGATCCAGCGGACATCTGGTCGTTGGGTGTGATTCTCTTCAGCATGGTGACTTGCAGTCACCCATGGAACGAAGCCCGCCCGACGGACAAGGAGTATATCACGTTTATTTCTAAGAGAGACCATTTTTTGCGCACGTACCCGATCTCAGAGTCTCTCAGTGCACTACTTCATCAGATCTGGCATCCCATTCCTATGAGGCGGATGTCGATTCCAGCGATTCGGCAAGCGATTCTGGAGATGGATACGTTCTACAGGCCACTCATTCCATCCCACGCCGCTCCACCATTGTCAAAGGTGGTGTTAGTTGACTCGTAAGTCTTTCAGCCCGAGTGGAGAGTGTAATTGGAACTGACGCTGATTGTAGTCAGCAGACGTGTGTCGCTCCCGTTGGAGACGAAAAAAAGAAAGGCTCCTATACTGCGGTTGATGTCCTGGGGGATACATTCTGTCGTTTGGACTTGGTGATCCAAGGGTAACGAAACGAAAACCCTCCTAGACTCGGCGACCTAGCACGCAGATATTTGACTGAACCGCACGATATCATGGACAACTATTATTAGTATTACTCGCACGTAGAATGTATTACGGATATATCAAAATACCTATCCAAAACGTATAGAGGGCGACGTTGAAAACATGAACGTTGTCTGATGCTACCGTGACAGCCGGCGCGTCACGGCGTCGACATCCCGAACGGCTTTCGGCAATTCCCGGTAGGGCGGGTAAAATTAAGGACGGACGGAGCTGCCAACAAACTCTTTCAACTCTCCTTCCACGACGACCACAACGACGAACGACAAAGATGTTCGCCCGCGCCGCAGTCCGTGCCGTCACCAGCCAGTCACGCCTCTTCTGCACCACCGTTGCACGCAACACCAAGGTTGCCGTCCTCGGTGCCGGAGGTGGAATTGGCCAGCCTTTGTCGTTGCTGCTGAAAAGCGACCCTCTGGTCACCTCTCTCAGTCTGTATGATATCCGCGGTGCACCTGGTGTTGCCGCCGATGTCAGCCACGTCGACACCGCCAGTGAGGTAGGAGACTGTGCGGCGAAGGGATATGCCGGAAGCTGAGCGCTCTCTTAGGTTCAAGGATATGCCGCCGACAAGTTGGACGAGGCCCTCGAGGGCGTCGAGGTCGTTGTAATTCCTGCTGGTGTCCCAAGAAAGGTCTGTTTGCCCGTCGTCCCATCATCGTACATTGTCTAATGCGCTGCCTTGTAGCCTGGCGTAAGTAATTGCCTGTCTAGTATCGTTTTGTTAAGCTAACAATGATCCAAGATGACCCGTGACGATCTTTTCAACGTGAGTCCTCGTTGACGCGCCTTTGTACAGATATTGATATTTTCCCAGACCAATGCTTCCATCGTCCGGGACCTCGCCAGCGCCATCGGCCGTGTCTCTCCCACAGCACACATCCTTGTTATCTCCAACCCTGTCAACTCCACCGTGCCCATCGTTGCTTCGACACTTGCCAAGGCGGGCGTTTACAACCCTTCACGCGTTTTCGGAGTGACCACCCTTGATGTCGTCCGTGCCGCCCGCTTCACTGGAGGTGTCACTGGCGTCCACCCCAACGACACGCCCATTACCGTTGTCGGCG
Organism: Xerocomellus chrysenteron; assembly: GCA_038093415.1. Taxonomy (NCBI): domain Eukaryota; kingdom Fungi; phylum Basidiomycota; class Agaricomycetes; order Boletales; family Boletaceae; genus Xerocomellus; species Xerocomellus chrysenteron. The sequence goes on along the minus strand of JBBPSD010000434.1, from coordinate 9,813 downwards.
GTCACAGTGGTGCGACCATTGTTCCCCTGCTCTCCCAGAGCAAGCACGGAAAGGACATCAAGGGCGAGGTGTATGACAAGCTTGTGTACCGCATCCAATTCGGCGGTGACGAGGTCGTCAAAGCCAAGGACGGTGCAGGAAGCGCAACCCTCTCGATGGCGTATGCCGGTGCCAAGTTCACCAACGCCTTGCTGCGTGGTTTGAATGGCGAGAAGGGTGTCGTGACGCCTACGTTTGTCGAGAGCCCTCTCTTCAAGGAACAGGGCATCGACTTTTTCTCTTCCAGCGTTGAGCTCGGTGTAAGTGTCGTTTGTTTCGTGACGGACGATCGGTTGACCTAGTAATGTAGGTAAACGGTGTCGAGACGATCCACCCCCTTGGACCTTTGTCTGCAGAGGAGGAGAAACTGTTGGCAGCGTGCTTGCCCGAGCTCAAGAAGAACATTGAGAAGGGCAGGGCATTCGTTGAGAGCTCATAGATTTAGATGTTGTACTGCTCAAAATACCTTGTGCTTGAATGCATGAACTCTTGGCTCTCGATGTGATGGTGATATGATGATCAATAGTACTAGGGCACTCATCGACGTCCCTTCGTTTTGACCATGGTGAACCCTTCCTCGTCTACTTGTGGCTCCTCCCTCGTCCGAGGTTCCGAGTGATTCAACAATTGTGGTGCAGGCTCACCCTCGCTCTCCTCTCCCTCCTCGTCCTCCCACTCACTCCCACTCCCACTCTCACTGCCCACACCCATCTCGTACTTTGGTACCTTTCCCTTCACCTTATCCGCCTGTGCTTCGAGCTCCTTCACGAACGTCTCGTCGCCCGCACAGACGGTCTCAAAGAGCTTGACGATGTCTTTCGCCACCGCGGCCGCACTGTCGTCTTCGAGCGCGACGTCGAATTCGTCGGCCATGATTTGGAGGAGGAGCTCTTCGACGTAGACGTCGTCTGGTGGTGGTGGGGCCGATCCTGTTCGTGAAGGCGTCGGGAGGGGGGTAGGAGGAGCGACGATGAAGGGCTCGAATTGGTCGACGAGGACGCCGGCCAGCCAGCGTTGTTTCTCGGTGGAGGCGGGGCCACCCCAGGAGGCGTGGACGGCGAGACGGAGGGCGGGCCAGAGTGCGAGGCGGGCGAGGGTGCCACGGGCAAAGAGGATGGTGTGGGGGTGGGAGGTGGCCATGGATTTTGTACGAGTGTGACTTGGTATTGGAGCCGATCGATGCGAGATAGTGAAAAAATGACTGCCATCCGGTAATCTGATAAGATGTCCCGCAACCACGTTTCGATCCACACACATCAATACATCAAAATGTGTCCTTGCATTGGCAGTGAGATAGTCTACCCGTTCACCTACGCCAACCAAAACTGAATAGCGAAACTCCCTTGCTCATTCCCGACCTTTCCTCTGCACCAAACAGCTCATGGACAAAACCTCGCCCCGGGCTTTGTGGAATAGGACGACAGCTGGTGCGTTTGGTCCTTCTGTTTTCGTCGGGCAAGTCTTCTGGATCTACACAGTCACGAAAGTGGTCCTTCCTGTCAATCGAGTCATGGGCGATGAACGACTAGAATGCTTATAAGACTTACTGTACCAAGGTCGTTTCCCTTGACCATCTGAGCGTCGCGTTGTCGGACGACCAAGGGATCCGATAGAACGTGTCCATTTTCAGAATGGCTTGCCGGATCTGTGGGATTTGGAGCCGACCAATAGGATTCGGACGAAGGATCCACTTGAGCACCCCGTTGAGTGCCCGAGATATCGGGTAGTTCTTATATAGATAATCCTCATCTTCGAGGAACGCCCGAAAGTGGTCATCGGACACATGAGCAGTGTTCCATGGATGACGACCAGTGACCATGTTGACCAGAATGATTCCCAACGACCAGATATCAGCGAGGCTGGGGTAGTATACGGTGTTCTTGGTCCATTGTTCTAAGTACACGTTAGCGCACCGGCGTAGAGACGGAGGGGTCATTGACCTGGGCTCATATAGTCTGGGGTACCGCAGCGTGAGCCCCTGCGGATCCGTTTGCGGGTTGCGAGTCCGAAATCGGCGATTCGGATGTCAGTACCGCCTTCCCTACACAAGATATTCGTCGGTTTGAGATCCCGGTGAAATACCCCTCTTGTATGACAGGCATAAACACCCTCGAGTATATCCAGGAATGTCTCCTTGACGAGCGCATCGTTGCGCTGGTATCTCCGATTATGCCAGATGGCCTGGAACAGGGTACCCTCACACAGGTTGAATACGATGAACAAATACGAGTCTTCGTCGATGATTTCCTGGAGCGGCAAGACGTGTGGGGAACAACCCGTCACCATTTGGTGGTGAAATACTTCGGCAGTTCGATGGATTTGTTGTTTAGGGGTCAATTCGGACTTTGAGATGCACTTAATGGCATATTGCTTGGAATGTTCTTTGTCGACAGCACCGTAGACGGAGCTAGTTGATCCCAAGCTAAGGAGGGAGGTGAGGCGGTAGCGACCTGCGGATCGACCGGAAAAGTCGGGAAATATCATGATGGGAGAGGCAACTGATTGGAAGAGAAAACGAGGTCGAGGGAGCGAGAAAGGGGAACGCAGTTCCCAATCCCCGGGCGCCTCGGAGGAGCGGGAAAGGTTTTAGAGTGACGTCATACCTAGAGTCCGGTAGAGATTACAAATTTAGAAATTTCCCGGACATTATTATTTCCTTAAAAGGTAACTCTCCTCCGCAGCCTTGCACTGCTGGAGTGACTTTCATCGTACGACATGGAGTCATGGACATAAGGATTTCGTATCACAAGAGTGTGGATCGCTGAAAAATTGCGAAAACGTACTATGTATGTAGTTGTAAATTGCTAGAGTCCTGGACCTACAAGTTTGTCGTGTTTGGCGGGGCAGTGGTCTATCGCTACGAAAGAATTCAACAAATTTAATTATCAAAACCAACATGACTGACCACCTTGTGTTTGCCATGTTCGTCTTCATCGTCACGAATTGAGAGTTAATAAATATGAATATCACGATGTTTGCTTGTTGTCGTCGTCCGTCGCGACGGAGGGAAAATTGCACAGCCACTTCACCGAGTTGAGACAGCAAGTCTCAACAGAACCGTATCCGATCACACCGTGGCGTCTTCCATTCGTCCTCACCGCCATCCACAGCGAGCCCATTTCTGAGCATGTTGAGCGGCCCTTTTGACTTGTGCTAACACCGTTGTCACTTGTCAAAAACCAACCGAACTTACTCCCAGAATACCTCTGTTCAGAACCGTTTTCAATTTTGTATCCACATAGAAACACATATTCACTCATGTCACAGGAACAAGTTCGCCGAGCAACGGCTAACCGAAAGGATACCTTTGACCTCAGCGACCATCTCCTCGCGGACGAACCGTCCATGGCGAGCTCACACATGCACGCCCACGCCGACGCAACCAACCAGTATGGTTCCGGCGGCGCATCCGACGAGGAACATTCCGTCCTCGAAGACGACTCCGATGCCGACGACCGCGAGATGGACTACATGGACGACGAGGACGACCGTTCCTCCTCCCTTTCCATCCCAAACGAGAGCATCGACTTCGACCTGGTGTACTCCCTCCACAGCTTCGCCGCGACCGTCGAGGGTCAAGCTAGCGTCGTCAAGGGCGACAGTCTCTTCCTCATGGACGACACGAACAGTTATTGGTGGCTCGTGCGCGTGCTCAAAACACAGGACGTGGGCTATATCCCTGCTGAAAATATTGAGACCCCCTTTGAACGTCTCGCACGTCTCAACAAGCACCGTAACGTCGACGTGGGTGATTGGCTTCTCCTGGGGATGCTTTATTGACTCGGCCTCTTTGTAGCTCGCCCATGCGACACCGCAAGAGCTCCAGGAAGACGTCGAGCGCGTCCGTAACAACCTCTCTTCCCGCACGGGTTCCCACCACTCGCCTTCCCCGACGCTCGGTATCCCCGCAGGAAACCATCCCCGTCGGGGCACAAAGGGTGTCATGTTCACCCCCGCACTTTCCGTGCATCGTTATCCGCCTGCTGTCTGGAACGAAGACGAGGAAGAGGAGGAAGGTATAGAGTGGGAGGATGGCGCCTACGAGGAAGAGGATCCCGAACTTGCCGAGGAAATGTCTATCCGCACAAGGCATAGCCAGATTGAGGACCAGGAGAGCATGACTATGGACGCCATGCAAATGGAGCCGGATGATGGCATGGGTTGGGACGACTCCGCTGCCGAGGACATGCAATCCCGAAACGCACAAAAGAAGAAGCAGCAGCAAATTCTGATGACCCCTGATATGCTTCGGCCCGGTGCTCTACAGCAGAAGCCCGCCCAACAGCAGCAACAACAACAAGCGGGGTCACAACAACAACAACAAGAGATGATCATTACTCAGCAGCAGGAACAGGTGCTCTCTCAGCAGGCGTTGCGTCCCCAGACTTCGTGGGATAGACTATCCCCAGAGAGGAATGCTTCCTCGCCCAGCTCTCCTAACAAATCTGCCGACCCCATCGACGCCACCGAGACGCGAAAGCTCTCCGCCACTCCGACTATTGTGCGTGACGAACCCACCAAGCCATTCCCGGGAAGCACTGGTTCCGCGCCCCCAAGGGCCGTTATGCAACAGCAAGAAGACGATCGCAAGCGTACCCGCGAGGAGATTGACGCTTCCGAAGAAGCGTCAAAGAAAAAGCTCAAAGGCAAGGACAAAGACAAGGCTGCCCCTGTCAGCAGTTCTGCCGCCGTTTCCAACCAGCCTTTGAAATCGTCTCATTTGGGAGCTGGCAAGCTCCGCAAGGATCGTGAGTCCACCGACGACGAAGGGAAGGAAAAGAAGGAGAAGAAAAGTCGTGGCGTCTTTGGGTTGTTTGGACGCAAGAAAGACAAGAACAAAGACAAGGCGTCCATTGAGAGCATATCGTCGGACGTCACGCGCGAGTCTCTGGACTCTGGTCACTCCTCGAACCAACAACATGGCAATGGTGTCGAAACCTTGTCTCCCGTCACAGCAACCGTAATCCAGCAGCAGCAGTCTATCCGTGTTTCCCTTGACACTAGATCTACCCCTCAACGCCAACAACCGCTCTCTACGGGTGGTCCTCAGACGCCCACAGGTCCGGGTCAAGTCTCTCAACACGCATCAACTTTGCGCCAACGGGACCAACAACAACAAGCACTTTACCAACAATACCTCAATCGTTCTCCATCCTCACCTCCCGAGGCGCCATCGTACGGTTTACAATCTGCCTTTGCTGGTAATTCTCCTTACACCAGCCCAAGCACCACAGCAGCAAGTCTTGGTCTCGGTCTGCCGTCATCACGACCACGTCCTGGCTCTCTTATCATTTCTCCCGCCGCCGACGGACAGGGCCTAGGTGTTCCCGAACTCAATGTCATTCGCATTTTCGCAGGCAAAAATGTGCAGACTGAAGCCACCTTTAAGACCGTCTTGCTCAACTCGTCCACAACTTCCTCCGACCTTATCCGACAAGCCATCCAGCGATTCCGACTCCCCATATGCGAGTCTGAAGCAGCGTCATCCTATTATCTCATGATCAAGCAGGTCGAAGGATCGTCGACGGTCCTTTTGCCAGAGGAGAAACCCCTCGTGGTGTTTGAAACCATTGTCGAGGCGGTGATGGAACTCCCCAAGGTGAAGCGGAGCAGTATGGGAAGTATCAGCTCCGTCTCCAGTAACCTTTCCATGCACCCAGCCATCAAGCAGCTCTCCATGAATGATTTCACTGACGACTCAGCCGTCAAATTTTACTTGAACAAACGGGGCGTGGACGGCAAGGAGAGTTTACTCACGGAGGAAGACGAAGAAGATACGATGTATGCAGAGTCCACACGCGATACGATCGAAGGTGTCAGCAACTCCTCGTCGAATTCAGGTGTCAACGTCACGCCTGAACGATTCAGCTCACCATCTGTCCGATTCGCGTTGCAACTGGTAATCTACCCCGATGACCTCCCGGACGATATGGTGTTTGATCCTTTGACGGAGGCGATTGTGTTCAAAGACACGTTGAAGGATCGGGCGACATCTCTCTCATCCGTCTCCTCTGGGGTATCGCTGAGCCAACGCCGGAAGGTGTTTACGTTCCCAAAGAACGTGACTGTTGCAGAAGTGATTGAGCTTGGGCTGGAGAGATTTGGTATACTCGAGGGCGTTGTCGATGGTGGAGATGAAGTCGAGGATAAACTTGCAAAGAGAAGGAGCTCTTCCAAAGTTCGCTATTGGCTGACAGCGTCCATCAATAGCCAAGGTAGGCTGCAGTCACTCACAACGTCGTCTTGACATGCTCACCTTTCACGCCCGTCATCGCAGAGCGAGAGCTGTCACCCTCGAGCAAAGTTGTCGATGCCTATCTGCGTCCTCCGCCCTTCCGACGAGTCCAAGAGGGTGGTAAACGTCGTTCAATTGACTCTTCTCTTCTCCTTGGAAGCATGGAAGACGTCTCTCCCGGTGACCCGGTCTTCATACTTCGCCGTGCTGTTTCCTACCGCACCTCCTCCTCTCGTCACCGTATGTCTGCTCCTCTTGACGAGATTGCCCTTCAACACCTCCGAGATTCTGTCTCAGGCTCCAGCCTCAGCTCTGATGGTGCGACGCAGGAAGAAACGATACTCAAACCCCGCCAATTGTCTAGGCAAGAAATCATTGCTGCGCAGAGGGCTGCCTCGAGGGAGAAACAACGCGCCATTCTTTCCACACAGACGAACTCGGTTAGGGGTGTCGATGTCCTGCTTCCCGGCAACGCCATCATTCGTAGCTCGCGGTACGAGACTGGGGACCGTATCCGGTATTCATACGTGCAAGACGGCGAATCCTATGACGTGAGCGACATCATCGAACAAGAGCTCCGCGAGACTAGTAGATCGTCGTCCCCGTTGTACAAGCACGATCTCCTGGAGGGTGTCTTTGGGAGGAACAGGGACAGGGACGGCGTGAACGAAAAACTGGATCGAGTCCTCACCAAGATCAAGGACGAGCGCCTTGGCGTCCAATATGCCGCTGTCAAAGTGACTGAGGACCAGTTTGAGAACCCGCCGTCGGCGCACTCGACCGGCTCGTCCTCGTCGATGTATTCGGTTGACGACTTGACTGGGCGGAGTGAGGGGCGGACGCCGACGCCACTGGCGGGGTTGGATGTAAAGCGGACGATATCGCCGTCGCCGCTTGGCGACACGGAGTCGCGTTCTGCAACGCCCACGTCGTCTTCGACGACTGGGGCCACGCGTGCCCGCTCGACCACGCCATCGGCCCATTCACATTCGCAATCCCAACTACATACGCACCGTCAACCGTCCATCGCGTCGGTCATGTCGGACATTACGTCCACATCCATGTATGCGACACCCACCACACAGCTGCTCAGTCCGACTGACACGGAACTCAACTTGAGCTTACGCAGCGACGTCACGCTCAAGCCCGCTTCGCAACCCCAGCCTCCGACCCGCCCGCCCGTCAAACGGCCGTACATATGCCCCGACGACTTTGGCGTCGCGCAAATGTTGGCCGTCATTGAGATTGCGGGGACGGTGGTCAAACTGCCCGAGCCGCCGTTGCATCCTGTGGAGGAGATGTTGTTTGGCAGGTCTATCGAGGTGCAGTCGCTCCACCCGGACATTCGGGAGATTTATTCGGGGGCGTTTCAACAATTGGATGAGATGGACAAGGTGAGTGCCCCCAAGGCTTTCACTATGGGGCCATGTCGAACTGACTTGCAATGTGGCAGATGCTGGACGAATACCTTCAACAGGTGCTGGCCGTCTGAGACGGGAGACGAAAAAAATGTGTTCATGCTTAGATTTCATCGTCGGGTTTTCAGTACCGTTCGTTAGCCTATTTATCGACTTCATGTTTTCGTTCGCTTTCAAATTTTGTCCCGTCGTTCCTTTATTTAATGTGGAGAATACGCTGACACTCGATCGGAAAGTACCTGTGTGTCACACCTGCTAATATGCAACGCCGCGATGGGGTCATACCACTATGTTCGTTTTTGCCTAAAAATTGTTTCCAGCGAGGCTCTATGATATCCTGTGCTTCGCCTTCCGGGTCGGCGTCGTTCCCATTCCCCTCCCAATTTCCCACCCACACGCCCAGCCACCTGTTCCGCCGTGAGTTTGCGCAAACCGCATCGGGAGCTCGGACCCCGCGATGATATTGACGAGAATGAACGCATCGCCTTTGCGCCCACACAAGGAAGGCGGCGGCAATCCAAAGAGGGGGGAGTGCGGCGTTGGGAAGCGATATGGGGCGGCCTACTTTGCGCCGCCGCATCAAACAGAACTAATTCGTCTCAACATGCAAACCGACGCGTACTGCGTGGTAGTGACAACCCGCTCTACTCGATCCATCCCAATCTTCTCGTCCCCAGACTGGAAACCATCTTCCGCTTTTTTTGATCGCGCTCCCAGAAGAACCCAACATCCAAAAGCTCAATAATTAGGGAAACCTTGCGTCTCCCAAATGTATCGTATCATGAGACTCCGCCAGGAGGCGCGAGTTTTTGGTTACCAGGGGCGCGTCTCGAAAAGAGTACACGGACGAAGGAGTCTGGCGACGCGTCCTCAGCGACATGTACAGGTGAGCAGGACGAAAATGTTGGACGATCCGACCAGCACAGCATTAACCTGTCGAATTCCCCAGTGAAAGAGTCCAATGCTACCTGGAACAATGGGAGATGTACAAACCTGACCCTAAATAGTACCAATGCGTCGTGTACCCTTGGCGCAAATACTCCACCGTTACTTGGATCGCCAAACCAAGACTTTGAAGGCGCAGATCCCTACTCAGGCAACCGGTCGATCTCCGGAGATGAGCGAACTGGCTCAAACCAGCTTCGATTCAGACGAGATTGAGGCCTTGCAAAAACCCAGCTGAGAGAAAATCAGAAAGGCACGACTTGACAGGTGGGCAAAGAATTGGATGACCCATGGAACGCAAGCTCAACATATCACTGTTCCTGCAGACGGTAGCTGCTCTATGCGAGTTGATAGCGACGACACCTTCCCCTCTCAAAGCACCCCATGGCCGACCGAAGAAAAGGTCAGGCGAAAATGTCAGTTTGTGCTTCTGGGCCCTGGTTGAGCTTTCTTACATGGGTTCTAGGTGACTCATTCCAAGAATTTGATAGTGACAGCGATCAAATGTTGCGATCGGTCTCCACGTGCACACAAATGAACTCATTAGGCAAACCTCAATCGACAGCACCAACGAAAGAGGTTTGCCGAATCTATGCGTTTTACTTTTGCACCTCCAGATCAATCTCTATGTTCGATATCTGAGTGTATGTTGACACAATTATAGAGTCGGTGTTTGGAGTAGAGGAAGATGAAGCAAAATCCAGCACCACAAAAACAAAATCTCAAGGAACGGATGACCCGAAGGAAACACTGCTGGATGTCGAGCGCCCGCATGAGGCTGAAATATTGCTAAATATGTTTGCAAGCCTCGCGAACTTGAGAAGGACTTACCGCTATGGGAAGTACGATGCATGCAACGGGAGGCTCGTGAGCGCGCTGAAGAACAGGAGCGACTTGCGAAAGCTGAGCAGCGACTAAGGCAACAGCGAGAAGCCGCCGACTTGCGCATTAGGAGGCGGAGAGGCGTGCACGGGAACTTCGCCAACGCGAAAACCGGCGGCAGAGGAGAGATGCCGGGGAGTCTGCCAGGACCGCGGACGACTCCCACAGGGCGCTACATAGAACGTTATTCAACTTATTGAATGCTGCACGAGGAGCTCGATGGGGCGGCCAAGTTTACGTCAGGGCAATCAATCATCATCCCATGACCTGTGCTACATGCACCGTCACGTCTGA
>JBBPSD010000433.1:0-25115 GCA_038093415.1 Xerocomellus chrysenteron | reverse complement strand
CTGTACCGAGAAAAACGCGCATGAAATTCTGATGATTGCCTTTGCCTTTGGAAGTCAGTGCTGAGAACGCAGATCCACTTCAAGTCACCAAGTCGAAGGGAGATAGTCGTTCCTTTTTCCGTTATGATGGCGTCTGGTGTCTGTGAACTTGCCCCGTCTTTATTTAAGTCTTCCAGGTATCAACCACCGGGTCCGAGCAGGGAAAACGTACCTTCTTTTCCTGCCGCGTGGTTGCGGTTTTTTGAAATTGCACTTACTTTCACAAAGACGAGAAGAGGTTTACCCTGCCAGTGCACCATTACTTGGCGAAGTTACTAACAACCATTTCGTTAGAGCCCAAGTCCGCAGTGACAACACGAGCTTTCTGAGAAATTGCGGTTTAAAAGGACGTTCAATTTCTGATGAAATAATCCAACCATACCTTTGGTATTTCCGGAGAGAAGTGGTCATAGACCTCATCTCAATAATAAGTTTGCAGTCAACATTATTCCCGGGCCGGATATCCGATATACACAGTCCTAACAAAGTTTATACTCAGCTAGTAGCAAACAGAGCCAAACTGTACACCCAAATTCTACGACGGTTCCACATCGTCGCCGACAGCGTCAACGCCTCAAGCTCAAGACTACCACAAAAGTACGCATCTTCCACACTCTTGCGCGGAATCTGTAGCATCCATCCATACTGCGGTTTCAACGCTCCAGAGTCTGCTAGCGATGGATGCCGTGCAGTAGTGGCGGATGTACATACTGATGTCCGATTGTATCCAGATGGGCCTTCAAGAATACCAAGTCGTCGGGCGCCATCTCCCCACCGAATCAGACCCTACACCCAAAATCTACCGCATGCGCATCTTTGCGCCCAATGAAGTCGTCGCCAAGTCGCGGTTCTGGTATTTCCTCAGGTACGTCCCTTTAGCAAAACAAAATACACCACGGATCTCAATCTACGCTTCAATCAGACAATTGAAGAAGGTCAAGAAAGCAAGCGGTGAAATCATTGGTGTCGACGTTGTGTGTATCCCTTGCAGCCGTTCAAGTGGCAGGCGGAATGGGATTGCTGACGGGTCTCCGAACCCTCGCACGCATTGGCGTGTGTGTTGTTTTGTTTTCTAGATCCATGAAAAGAAACCTTTGAAAGTCAAGAACTTTGGTATCTGGTTGCGTTACGATTCTCGTTCGGGCACGCACAACATGTACAAGGAGTTCCGCGAGCTCTCGCGGGCGGATGCCGTCAAGGCGCTGTACCAGGACATGGCTGCCAGGCACCGTGCTCGTTTCCGGTCGATTCACGTACGTGTTCTATTTGATCCTGTCGTCGACACGAGACGCGCCCGGAATGTGTGGGCTCACGTGGGCGATGAACAGATTCTCCGCGTCGTCGAGCTCGCAAAGGCGGACGACGTTCGTCGTCCCTATATTAAGCAGCTCCTCGTTCCCGGACTTAAGTTCCCTCTCCCACACCGCGTTGGGAAGACAAAATCGACTTTTGTCGCGCACCGCCCCAGCACGTTCTGATGGCAGAGAATATCAGAGGTGGTTGCCGTTCCGGTGGCTCTCGAGTGAATGGGTATCTTTAACTACGGGCCATGTAGTCCATATACTCGTCTTCATCGTCAGTTTCCGTGTCTCTGCAACAAAAGTTATGTATATACATACAAGAGAGCAGCGGTGCACGAGATAGGGCGAGCCCGCCACTGCGACTCACACCACGATATGTCCGGCCGACCAACGGCCGACCGAACAATGATTAACTAATTCCTGTGCTTAAGCTAGTTCGATGTAGGTCCGCTGGCTCAGAGGTCAAAGGCACCTGTCGGTTATCTTATTGTCACCCTCAGTTGGACCATAGTCCAGCTCTTGTATACTTAGCCTTAAGCGTCGTCGCCGTGGTCTAATATTGTGAACTGACTCGGATCAGGCTTCCCCTGCTCATCGAGCGAAAGCATCGCATACTGTAGGAGCAGAATAGGAATCAGTATCTCTATAAAATGAGAAACGACGTACAACCTGGAATTGGACGACAGCAGAGTCAGGTAGGTCCTCAAACCCAGAGATTTCACATTAGAGAAAGACTCACCGGGCGTACATGCCAGTGGGAGATACGACCTTTTTCCTCAGGGACCCATTCCCCGCACTCTGCGTGAATAATTGGAGGGGTCGAAAAAACCTGGAACTGTGTACCACACCCTGGACTATTTCGACAAAAAGTAAGGTTTTAAACTATCTCATGGTGAGGGTACGACAGACGAACCACTCATTCTCGACAACCATCACCTCTTTGGAGGGTGTAACCTGCAAAATGGGCAAACACGAGGCACTTCAGGGTCCGAATTGTGGGGCGTCCACATGCCAAACCAAGTCTTAGAAATCACCCTCATGATGACTATGGTCCCTGCCTGAATGACGGGCCATTCACTCTGCTCGAGGGCTGGCAGGTTTTCCACCCTGACACCCCCATCTATGCAAAAGTCAAACTGTCTTTTGTCGATGTGCTGCACCAGAGCACGCTGTTCTCCCTCCGTGCACTGATAAAGGACGCCTCGAAGTATCTGGGCTAATTGCTGAAATAGTAAACTCAGAAGGCTCATTCCGAGGACAAATTTCGTCACAGAAGCATACCTCGTGGGAGCGACACTGGTCTGGTAAGATGTGGTGTCCCCGTCCCGTAGCATCGATCAGGGTGACACAGGCTGGAACAAGGTCGCGCAGTTGACCGGCAAAGTCAATGAACATACCCTTCATTTCTTGTATCTCTGTTTGCTGGTGGCGAACAAGCGCAAGCATTTCCATCTGAGATAAAAACTATGAAGAGGAAGTCAGAGAACGCTGGAAAAGCTTCAAAGCAAATGCACTACCAGATATTCCTGTAATCCATTGTTGATATCGTTAAAACAGCCAAGTATTTCTTGTGCGATGTTGGGTGATCCGAACGGACGATGCTGGAGCTTCCTCAGGCGATCCGACGCGGCAGTCAATGTGCTGATATATTCCTATGTTAAACTCGTTTGTGATGGAAATATAATGTCGAGTGTCATACTTGATTAACATGTCCCTTCGAGACTGCTCCAAAGGCCCCTGCGCAGCCGGTGAGTTAGACACATGGCAGAGAAGCTGATAAAGCCGACGGGTGAGACGATCCAAGTCTGCTTTATTTTGGTCTCGTCTCTGTAACCGTGAGTGAAGTTGCATGACCCACCCGGACGTGACTCATGCTTACATTTACGAACTGTAACACAGATAGCAACCCACCAATTGCAGCTCCCAATGCAGTTCCAGCGACCGGAACTGCTCCCACGAGAGACTGTAGCGTGGGCAAACCAATCTGTGCGATTTCAGAGATTCGTTGAAGGGATGATCCTGTGGCAACACGGTTGGGGGATCCGGGGCTCGCTTCCTGGCTGTAGGGATTGTTTAGTTCCGTTGACAGGATTGAAGGAATGGGTTCATTGGGACTGGTGCCATTTCCATCAGTGCTTCGTCTTGCCAGTGTCCGCCGAGGCTTGACACGTATTACAATCACCTTTGGCAAGTCCGGAAAGGATAAGTGAAAGGGCATGCTCAATCGTTGGGTATTCCAGGTTCCAGGTTCCAGGAGGTCATTTATAGCTCATTCAGAAGAGCAGTACTGACACAGCAAATGAAAGAACATCCAGAGGTCACTACAAATCGAGACATTCGGCTATGCTTACACGAGTAGTAGTACAGCCACAGATAATCAATTCGAAGTTCGAAGCTCCGCACAGAAACTGTGTGGCATCGTGCACTCTATTTGCTGTAGTGAAATGGGGCTGGGATTACGGCCATACAAAAGGAGGGAATCACTATTGGCGCCTATCTCCACTTTGTCCTCCCTCCCATGAACGTCGCTGGCCCAAGTTCCCGAGTCTCAATCGGGCGATTCACACGGAGGGAGAGGGTTGAAAGTACTTACGAAGAGGACTTGCAGGAACTCTTGGACCAGCTCAATCCCGACGAGATTGACGAGCTGCAGATGTTTTTTGCGCACAAAATACAGAATGGCCATCCGTTATCGGATCATGACGTCGCTATGATCAATTTGCTGCAGCAGGTTCCCCCGCTCGCTCATATAAACGAAGATAGGGTGTTTGCACAACGAATCGCTGACACAGAGGACATCCGAGTCGGGTAAGCGCGTTTGCTACCTACGTTCAAAATCACTTGAAGAAGTACACACTGAAGGACAGACACTGAAGAAACTACCGATGAAGAAGACGTCGGGTAAGCCGCTTGTTGCCTCCGTTCAAAATCACTTGAAGAAGATCACGCTAAAGAGCAGAAACTGGAGGAAACGGTCAGCAGCAGCGTGGAGTGCGATCTGTCAGGTAGGAGCAGTATAATTCACGCTCAGATGCCGTCTCGACTTGCCTATCGTTTAGAAACCGCATTGCACGATTTCTCCCGCGAAGAAGTTGGGTCTCCTTCTTGATAAGTCGGTTATTTGTCCCAAAACCATTCCTGGCACGCCGAGCACGCGCTATGCCACAAATTCCGGTAGTTCATCGGTGTGTTCACCTCCAGATATTTTCCATCTATCATTCTTACTCACAGGTGTCGCTACTGGCAGTCCGACTGGCCACGACTGCGTCGTCTGCCAGGATCCGATCCATGGCGTGGAGGTTCGCGCTCCCTGTGGACACTACTACGACATTGGCTGCGCAACAGATCTATTTCAGGCTGCGATCCGAGACGAAACACTCTTTCCCCCTCGTTGCTGCGGGCAGGATCTCCCATTTTATCGGGTTCGGCCCTACCTCTCACGAACGCTCATCACGACGTTCCAGCAAAAAAAGGTCGAGTTTAGCACCCTAAAACGCGTGTACTGTTCCTCTCCTACATGCAGCCGCTTTCTAGGACCCGTCTCAGACGGTGTTTTCGGCGGTCGGGTGTATACCTGCCCTGCACTAGGGTGCCGTAGGCGGACATGCGGCAAGTGTCGCGAGCAGCACACCGGCGATCGGACGCACGTCTGTCGTCCCGATTCAGGGGCAACCCAAGTCCTCCAGCTCAGCCGCGCGTCTGGCTGGGCTCGCTGCCCAGGATGTTCACACATGATCGAGCTCCACGTAGGCTGCTTCCACACGACTTGCCGATGCCGAACCGAATTTTGTTACCTCTGTCGTGCGCTGTGGAAGACGTGCGAGTGTCCGCAGTGGGACGAACAGCAGTTGATGACTGATAATGAGGAGAGCGACGATGAGTAGCTTGGGTTGGGGTGAACGGCGCGATGCCGACACAATCACACTATCGTACGCTAGTTGACAATATTATGATCGCAGGTAGTTGTACCGGCTACAAGACGTCTTGTACATGTACCTTCCCGATCCAGCACTACCTCTGGCTCCCGCACGTCCATCTGTTGTACAATTACATTCCTTCAATTTCCTCGAGCTCGGCTAAACATCTAGCAAGGGTACTGCGACCGCCTCATTGTTCGGATGAACCACCAGCAACCACACGATCGTCCGAGACTAGTTTTGGGAAATTCCACCATACTAAGTCGGCCGAAACACCATCGGCGTACGTTAAAGTCAACCTCGCCTGCAAGAACAATGAAGAGCTCGGCGACCTCCCGTCGACATTGTCCTCTGGACGAACGCGCTTGTGGTTGCACCACTAACCCCCTTTTATCAGTTGAGCTTGTCTTTCTCAGTAGCAGAATGCGGGGTTTTCGCTGGGTAGGTATTCCTCGCGAGACGATTTGCACTCGTTGGTGATGACTGAGCTACACCCAGTCGGGGGCATTCCAAAAAAATGGCGTGTAGTCTTAACAAATGTATAGGTTGAAACACCATTCAATTTTGCGCATTTCGCATCCTGCACGATCACGGAGTCAAACTGAAAAATATTGAGTACTGCCTAATCCGAGCCCATATCCAGAGATGGAACGAATTGACTCACGTTGGAGCACAGCATTCTGATCAAGCGACCATGCCGATCGAAGAAACAGTCATGAATAATGGACGAGCCCCGGGATTACCTTGTATTACTCGAGATGAGGAATCGAATGTGGTTAGTGTGTGATGTCATCACCACCGAACTGCCCGAAACGATTACACAATCTCACAAACTATTTTGACCTCCACCCTATACCAGACTAGGCTAGCCAGTGACTGGTTAAAAATCGCTAGCATGGAAGATTTAATTTTTGCCCAAATTCCATTGATTCCATTCGTTGACAGCATAGGAACAGTGATCGGCAGATTTATACTGCCCGGAGGAGGTCAAACTCTGGAACACTACTTACCCGTCGTCGCACGCTGTCTTCGTATTCTGTTGGCACGATTGAATGCCATGGGGTCTCCACGCCAAGCTTTCCCGTGTGTCACAGATTGCATCGTCCGTTGATTTGTTTGCCGCAACAGAGTGGATCCAGACAGTCGAAGCGTTCAGAGTCGCTACGATGCTTGGCGAATAGAAAAGTATTTTAGACCACTGATTGAGCACCTCGCGATGCTGCCGCCTGTATCCCGACATCTCGCTGTCTTCAAGAAACTGACGCCATCCCAGGCGGTGCATGTACATTCCCCGCTTACCTTTGATATAGCACACCCGAGTGTGAACTTTAGTGTACTCGAATCTGGTTAGCGTATGATGACTGTAGGTTTGAAAACGTCCGCCGTTTGTACTTGGACCGAGTCAACCAGATATGTACATACTATGTCTCGGGCTGTGTGGTGGCCAAGTCCAGGGGGCCGCAGTGGGCTAGGATGTGGATAATCGAGCATACGAAACGCTCAGACAATTTTCCGACGTCCACCTATACCAGACTGGGTTAGCCAGGATCACTAGTTATGTGCATACCACAGCATCGGCTGTGCCATCAATCATCAACACCACTGTCCTTGGTGGAGACCCTCCATCCTGGCCTCGAGGTGAGGTCCTCGGAACTCTGATTACAGTCAATCAACTTGGCCAACAGCGCTCACCGAGAACACGGACTGTCGCAAGCGAATTCCCCCCTTGAAGCTTTGCTGTTGACCTGAACACGGTGTAAATCGTGGATGACATTCCCCGAGCTGGGTCAGATTGCGTGACGGTCATTGGTATGGCTTGAACAGGCCCACAGTCCGGGGTAGCTTGATTGTGACCGTTCGGAATGATCCGGGTCAACCCGGTTGAACTTGTGCAATGCATTGTTGCGAATACGAACTGGGGTCACATTGGCACAAGTATATAGAGGTGGTAAGTACATGTCTATACAACGAGTAATGCGCAGGCAGGCAGGCAACACTCCATCATCTGAACGTTGTCCTGGTAACCTATAATTTTCTCGCAAGGTAACACAAACCCTCAAAAAAGCGCCGATCGGAACGCGTAACCCCGCGCTTGATCCTGCCACTCTATCTCGAACCGCTGACGAGTCTCACAGACGGTTATGCTTGCACCGCCTGCACGCCAACATTTCACAGCCCTGGCAACGCTAAAAGACCGACGTCGTGAGCACGACGCGCGAACCACCGCGCGATCACTCACAAAAAGATAGAGCGGTAAATGGTGTCCACAACTCTGACAGATGCCTCCGCCGCGTCGGTAGCGCCACTGCCCATGGTCACAGTCGTGATCTACTCTCATTCTTTCCATCATCTCGCGGACGAGACGTTGTCGCGTCGCATCGGGGTTGTGTATGCACTTGGGTCGTACAACGGATGGTTTTGATGTCGATGTCGATGCTGATGCCAATAGGGATGAGGAGGTAGCCGTTCTCTTCAGCGTTCTCGTAGGCACGAACGCAGGATGCGCACTCCGCGACCTTCTAAGCTCGTGATTCGTTCCCTCTTTTGGCCGGGTCGAGACGGTGTTTGCTGGTCGTCCCGTCAAGCTCGTCGACGAGCGTGGGTGGGTGGGTTGGGGTAATCGTATTTCTACAGCCGGTGGCCGAACTGGAGCTAGATGTCGCAGTGGCAGTGGCGGTGGTACTCGCCGCCGTGCTGGTACAGGCGCGGGTACAAGAGGTCTTACACCAGCCTGTTCCTGACCCACCCCAAGTTGGGCATCCACCCTCTCCTCCGCAGCCGCCAACAACCGCCGTTCGTCCCACTGCGGACACGGACACGTCTTCCACCGCGCGCGACAAAGGTAACAGAATTCGGTGCGGCATCGGCACGTCATGTGGAAGCAGCCCATGTTGAGCTCGATCATCTGTGAACAACCGGGGCAGCGGGCCCAACCAGAGGCGCGGCCGAGCTCGAGAACTTGGTTGGCGTCTGCATCGGGACGGCAGGCGTGCATCCAGTCACCGTTGTGCTGCTCGCGACACTTGGCACACGTCCGCCTTTCACACCCAGGTGCGGGGCAGGTATACACTTTACTGCGGGAAATGCCTTCTGAGAGGGGGCCCAGGAAGCGGCTGCATGTAGGGGAGGAACAGTAGACACGTTTGAGGGTGCTAAACTCCACCTGCTTTTGCTGGAACGTCGTGACGAGTGCTTGTGAGAGGTGGGGCTGGACCCGAGCAAAGGGAATGTTCTGCCTGCAGCAACGGGGAGGAAAGAGGGTTTCGTCTCGTGTCGCAGACTGGAATAGATCCGTGACACAGTCAATCCCGTAGTAATGACCACAGGGAGCGCGGATCTCCGCGCCACGGATGGGATCCTGACAGATGACACAGTCGTGAATAGTTGGACTGCCGGGAGCGACACCTCTCAGCAAGACATGTAGATGTGAAAGAGCTCGAGGGGGACACACTGATTGACCGCCGGGGCCCGGGCGCTCCGCACCGGCCGCACCGGCCGCACCGCAGTACTAGCAATTGTAGGACCAGGCTCGGGAACAGGCTCGGGAACAGGTTCGGGAACCAGCCTTGTGCGAAATGCCCAAGCTACTATGGAGGAGAGCCGTTTTCTCCACGGTTTCCGAGATGGCGCTGCATTATTTCTGTGTGATGGAAATGGGTCATCCGTTGTCCGAGTATAAAGCATACTGTTCCTACCTGAAAGCATACCCTGCATGTAGGTTATCATTATGCTGGGCTGCCGTCCTTTGGTGTACCCTCCATCAACTGATGACGAACGAACGCGGAAAGCCCACTCACCCGTTCCCGTTTGCCTGAGGAACCGCATCTGGTTGCTGCTCCAGCCTCTCCTCAACGCCGACATCTTCTTCAGCGATCGTTTGTGCCAACACCCTATCTTGGTTGAAAACAGACAGCGCACGCGCCTGCTGCAGTAAGTCGTTCATAGCCATATCATGATCCGACAGCGGATCGCCAGCACGCACTCTGTGCGTAAAAAGCGTCTGCATCTCGTCCATTTCGTCGAGGGTGAGCCGACCCAAGAATCCCAGTAAGTCCTCGTCATAAATACTTTCGACTCTCCCCCCTGGTGCGAGTTGCCCAGAGGACGCCGCTACTCGGGAAGGGCCAGCGACGTTCATGAGAGGGAAGAAAGAACCTGAGATAGGCGCCACGGGAGGTTCCCCGTTTTTATATTTGTGACAGTAAGCGACGTGTGGATCTACAGCAAATGAACGTATATAGAAGCACGCGTGTCTTTGTTGTAGAATTCTTGCATGATTCGGAAGAAAGAATCGTGTTCCCGTGAGTCTGAGGTCGTGGGACGCTTCGAATGTCCTATCGGCTGAATCAGTATGTCAGTACCACTGTACATTCATACGTTCGGGACACAGAGTAAGTAAAAGTCGCACTAGAAAGTGTGTGATGTGGACCTACATGCACCCACGTAGCGATGCCGCGCATCAAACTTACAAACACGTGATCTGGGAATTCGCATGCCGTACACCAATGGTCGGATTGCCCCTAGTTCCAACACGGCACTCCGAGGACGGAAAAAAAACAGGGCTACCCCTGGCATACGGGGGCATGTACCTACAGTAGATAGCCAGTCAACCTACACAATTGGGTGTAAAGTGAGAAAACACTTGGGCCATATATATAAATTGTGTAAAGTACGTAAAGTGTTTACACCGAAAAACCGTTGTGCTCTGTACTCTGACCGTTTTCGGAACGACCAAACCTCCACGGCCGACCCTCAGAGCCAGACTCCAACCAAAGAACTCCAAATGGGTCTGAAGCAAAATACTGGGCGTCACTGACACAGGTATAGAGGAGGTAAGTACTTGTCTAAAGGTATGGTCCAGGCATACGAGTCTTTTATTGCTACGAGTACGTTGAGGATAATGTCCCGATAAAACGCAAATAAGTGTGGTAGCACGCAAGAGACACGATGGGCTCCACATGCGCGCACCCTTTACCTAGTCCATATACACTTGTCCTTGTCATCCGATGCTACGTATGCAACGAGTCATGTGCAAACATGCAGGTAATATTCCATCATCTGAACGCCGTCCTACAAAGGTGATCTAAAATTTTCTCTCAAGATAACACAAGCCCTCAAAAAAGGCGCCGATCGGAATGCGTAAGCCCCGTGCCACTCCATCTCGAACCGCTGACGAGACCGAGTCTCACAGACGGTTATGCTTGCACCGCTTGCACGCCAACATTTCACAACCCTGGCAACGCTAAAAAAGACCGACATCGTGAGCAACCCCCGCGACGCTCGAACTGCCGCGCGACCACTCACATAGAGATAGATCGGTAAATGGTGTCCACAAGTCTGACAGATGCCTCCGCCGTGTCGGTAGCGCCACCGCGTATGGTCACAGTCATGGTCTACCCTCAGTCTCTCCATCATTTCGTGAACCAGACGTTGTCGCATCGGGTCGGAGTTGTGTGTGGACTTGGGTCGTACAGTGCATGGTGTCGACGTCGATGTTGACGCGGTGGTTGTATTTGTCGGCGTTCTCGTAGGCGCGAATACAGACGAAGGAAGCGTACTCCGCCAGCTTTCAACCCGGTGACTCGCTCCCTCTCTGGGCCGCGTCGAGGTGGTGTTTTCTGGCCGTCCCGTCGAGTTCGATGTCGTCGGCGTGCGTGCGGGGATAGATGGAGGATATAGTGTTTCTACAGCCCGTAGTCGTGCTGGAGCTAGAGGTTGCGCTGGTGCTGGCCGTTGTGCTGGTACGGGCGCGGGTGCAGATACAAGAGGTCGCACTGGCCGTTGTGCTGGTACGGGCGCGGGTGGGGGTACAAAAAATCGCACTGGCGCTGGCGCTGGTTCTGGCCGTCGTGCTGGTGCGGGCGCGGGCACAAGAGGTCGCGCTGGCACTGGCGGTGGCACTGGTCGATGTGCTGGTACGGGCGCGCGCACGGGAACAACAGGTCTTGCACCCAGCCTGACCACCGGCGCTTGGTTCACCGGGACGGGAGCGGGAACGGGACCTGCCTGCTGCGCAGGTACATCGCGTCGTGCACCCCGTTCCAGACCCACCCCAAGCTGCGCATCCACCCTCTCCTCCGCAGCCGCCAACAACCGCCGTTCGTCCCACTGCGGACACGGACACGACTTCCACTGCGCGCGACAGAGGTAACAAAATTCGGTGCGGCATCGGCACGTCATGTGGAAGCAGCCCATGTTGAGCTCGATCATCTGTGAACAACCGGGGCAGCGTGCCCAACCAGAGGCGCGGCTGAGCTCGAGAATTTGGTCGGCGTCTGCGTCGGGACGGCAGACGTGTGTCCAGTCGCCGCTGTACTGCTCGCGACACTTGGCACACGTCCGCCTTCCACACCCCGGTGCGGGGCAGGTATACGATTTACTAGCGAAAAAGCCTTCTGAGAGGGGGCCCAGGAAGCGGCTGCATGCAGGAGAAGAACAGTAGACACGTTTGAGGGTACTAAACTCGGCCACTTTTTGCTGGAACGTCGTGATGAGTGTCTGTGTGAGGTGGGGCTGAACCTGAGCAAAGGGAATATTCTGCCTGCAGCAGCGAGGAGGAAAGAGGGTTTCGTCTCGTGTCGCAGACTGGAATAGATCCGTGACACAGTCAATCCCGTAGTAATGACCACAGGGAGCGCGGACCTCCGCGCCATGGATGGGATCCTGACAGATGACACAGTCGTGACCGGTTGGACTGCCGACAGCGACATCTCTCAGCAAGACATGTAGAGTGAGAGAGCTCGAGGTGGACAGACCGATTGACCACCGGGGCTCTCGGCACTGCAGTGCTAGCATTTGTCGGGCCAGGTTGGGCCACCGGCTCTGAGCCAAATGCCCAATCGACCATGGAAGAGAGCCATCCACCCCACGTCTGAGATGGGGCTGCGTCATTTCTATGTGATGGAACGGGTCGATCATCGTCTGAGTGTAAAGCATACTGCTCCTACCTGGCAGCCTGCTCCGCATGTTCGTTACCATTTTGCTGGGCTGCCGTCCTTTGGTGTACCCTACCTCAACTGATGTCGAGCGGAGGTAGCAAGCCCACTCACCTGTTCCCGTTTGCCTGAGGAACCACACCTGGTCGCTGCCCCAGCCTCTGCTCAACGCCGACGTCCTCTCCAGCAGCGATCATTTGCGCCAACACCCTATCTTGGTTGAAAACAGCCAGCGCACGCGCCTGCTGCAGTAAGTCATTCATAGCCATATCATGATCCGATAATTGATTGCCAGCGAGCGATCTGTGTGTAAAAAACGTCTCCATCTCGTCCATCTCGTCGAGACTGAGCTGGCTCAAGATTTCCAGCAAGTCCTCTTCGTAAGTACTTTCGACTCTCCCTGGAGCGAGTTGCCCAGAGGGGCGGGCTCGGGAGGGGCCAGCGACGTTCATGGGAGGGAAGAAAGAACCCGAAATAAGCGCTGCTGCAGGTTCCCTTTTCTTACGTCCGCGACACGTGGGGGTCTACAGCAAGTACACGTCTATAGAAGTGCACGTCCCCGTTGTAGAAATTCTTGCATAACTCGGCAAAAAGGCTCGTTTTCCTGTGTCTGGGGCTGTGGGCTTCGAAAATCAGTACTCATGTCAGTACCACGCAAACTCAGAGGGCACTGTACATTCATACTCTCGCCGGGCAGAATTCGCATCCACATTGGACCCACAGTGGCGGTGCCGCGTGCGAGTTGCTTGCACACACAGCCAAACCGCTTCGAAGAAGAGTCAAGTATGAAACCGCTCACACAGCAAAGCAACTTGCCCTACCATGACCTTCTCGCCCGATAACGCCCCCACGCGGCCCTCAGACTGCAAGGTGGGTCACGAAGAGGTAATATGTTACCGTAGCTCTGCATCGTACATCGACTGAACCTACCACAGCCTCCCCCGTCGTATTCCCCCAAAACAGAATCAGACGCCAGCGGGAGCGTCCCCTCCTCGCCTCCTCCCACCTTCAAGACCAAACCGACCAACTTTCTCGCGCTCTCCGATGAACAACACGCCATCAAAGGCGAATTCGTCATCGATCCTTGCATACGCATCCCGTCTTCCATGTTGCCTCCTCTGGGCGAGAACGAAGCAGAAGATGATCGCAAAAATCTCTGTCTGACGTCTAGATACAACTCCGTGAATGCCGAGATATGGCTTCTGGGGTCCCCCAGCGTACGGCGTACGACCATCGCGCTCACCTCTGACCACGGGTCGATTCACGCCCAACTGGTTCGTCCTTAGTTTATTTTTTCGCTCTCATCGCCGTGTCGACCGTACGATCCTGACGGGCGCGCGCTAGCACACTCTCGACGGTGCAGCTCCGTTTTCGCTGACGGCACGTGCCTCCCACGGGACGGTCCAGCTCGCCATCCCGCGTTCCTTCCAGGGGCTCCTATCCCTCGCTACGAACCACGGTAACATCTCCCTCGACGAAACGCTCGTCCAGAACGCGACCCAGCTCAGTCAACTCGGCACCACCCGGCGGTACTTTGTCGGCAATTTCCGCTTGTTTGGGGAAGACGAGTGGGAGGGCGACCAAGTCGAGATCGAGGCGCCGCATGGGGCGATTGGGGTCAAGTATGTCGATTCGGGGGTGCTGGCGCAGGGAATAAAGGGGTTGTTGAGTCGGTTCTTTGGAAAGTTGTAAGGCACGATGCGTGCGTACTGCCACAAGCTATATACGGGAGGATCTTATATTTGTGTACAAAGCAATGGACTGGAATGTGAATGTGGAATACTTCTTTCAAACAGTACTACTTTTTTCATTAATTTTGCACACTAGGTCAAGCCCATTGTTAACCTTGTCCCTAGTCGTCGGGCGCGCTGGAGCCTGGCATCGTCGGATTTCACGATCACGTACGTATATGCCAGTCGTGAGTTTCCATCTAGACTGACTAGCAGTGTGCATCTTCTGTAATGTCCTGCTTTCTAGAGCTGTATGAACCGCTCGACTCATCATAGACAACGGCTCTCGAAAAGTTCGAAGAAGGTCGGATGGGTGTCGGTTCACCCAGCCTGCCACCAGCGTTTCACTTGGACTGGTCAATGCCCCTCATTACTGCTCTCGCCCGTCACCTCTGTGCACTGCCGCTCCGGGTGCAGGTTTGACATGGATCGTGCTTGTGTCGGCTGCGGCTGGTGTTTGCGTTGTTGGATCACCGGTTTGAAGAGGCTTCACGGCGTTGGTAATGCCAATTCGAAGATGGCGTGTGCTGGTGGAAGGGAGAAAGTGGGGTCCTTGTCGTCATTTGGGCACGTTGTCAGTGTAGGGTGTTAGTGGGGCTGTCCCGACGCGGCAAAGGCAACACTGTGCTGAAACTCCGCCCAAACTCTGTCAACGTCATGTGACATGTTCGGATTGTTCGGGGTGTACATTTTAGATCTCGTTGTGACATTCCATAAATATTGACCAGTGGTGCCCGTCATACACCACAACCCCCGCAGTTTTTCACAATTTTCAACAGACCCAAAACACCCCCGACTTTTCAACCGTATCCCATTCGCAACAAAAGGTAGACCTCCGCATTAAATTTATAAGAGTATGACTCACCCACTGCGTTCACTCTTCCCCCGCCAGAGACTATCAAGCAAGTTGTGTACAAGGCAATGCAGCCACCGAATAGTACCGCAACTTCCAACGAGTTACCATCAGGTCTTCCCGGTGGACGGACGGTAACGTATGTCATATTCTGGATTGCCCAGTAGCTCGATCGGTCTTATTGGACCCTGCCACAGTCAACAGATGTTAGAAACACCCCGCAAGCCGGGCACTCCGAGGTCAACGAGAGATCTGACTCAACATCGCTCAGAAATTATCGTTCAGATGAGAGACGAAATGGTCTACTGTCCGGGATGGGACGAAACAGGATTCGGTCACTACCTCCCATTCGAAGTGTCCATGGCGGACATCGAGGCTGCAGCCACCGCTCTCAAGGTCGCCAACCTTGTCCAGTCAGATGGACCTCGTCTCCAGTTCACAAGTTATCCTGTCACTCCGTCCAAGATTGGGACTGTGAATGAGAAGAAGCGTTACGAGCCTCTTGTGGATATCGCCAACGTGCTACAAAAACTCACTCTCCTTGACGGACGCGAGGCATCATGCCAATTCCTGCAGCAACCCGACAATTTCAATGAGGGCGAGACCTACGGTGCAAATTTTAAGATAGACGCACTACTCAAGCTCAAGCGATCAACAATGACATCATTCTCAGTGAGATCGTCTGCCGTACCTGTAGCAGATCTCGCCGTTCCTTCTGAATATAAGACGGCTCGAAAGGATGCTGGAGAGGTGGGCTAGTATCCACTCTCTTGGTATGTTCACTCCACTTACGCACACCAGAATCGTAAACAATTGTTGGGTGCGACCACCTTCTGCATGAATGACGATCCCCGTCGCACACACATATATGGTGTACGTCCTAGTTTTCTTCAATGCCCACCGCTTCCCGTCTTACGACTTCTCAGATCACCATTGAGGACGATACGATGGCCATCTGGTATTTCTCGCGGTCGCACTCGGCCAAGTCCCCAGATTTTAAGTTTACTGAGGTGAGGAAAACCACCTATTCGATCCATCTGAAATCAGATGCTGATCGACCTACTAGGACTGTCGGACGTACATCAGAGTCATGCTCTCGTTGATGTTTGCCACCGAGAACGAACTCGGGTACGATTCGACCATCCAGCGTCGCCTGGACCCCGCGACGAACAAGATTTGTTTTGTCTACGACGTCGATGGACATTACTACAAGACACAGAAGGCGATCTTCGACCATCGGAGTCTATGTATAACAGGCCGTGCGACTCGAGTGTGGGAGGTTATCGAAGTTGCGTCATTCGACGAGCTCCAGCCGCTTGGGGGTTCGCATACGGTGATCTTGAAGGATGTCTGGCTCGACGCCGGGTCGATGACCGAGGGAGACATTCAGCGAGAGATATTTGCTGATCTCAAGAAGATTGCCGATGCTTTGCAAGCAAGCGTGGAACCGAAGGGCTTCGAGGGCATGGATGACCAGTCGAAGAAGAGACTGCAAGAGTGCTTGCTGGCGCATCATTGGCATCGGTACTTCCTCACGGTGATCCGCGAATGGCAAGGGATGACGTCGAAGGAGGTCGCCAAGGCAGCTGAGCCCGATTCCACACTTTTTGGCGCGCCACCCATTACCGTCAAACTTTCGTCTTTTCCACACGCTGACATCTCTCGGATGTCCCTGTCACAACCGAGCGGCCTTCTCCCGCACAAGGAAAAACCATTCAATCGTCGTTATTGTCCGAAGCGGCAGTCTCGGCTCGTTTTCAAGCAAGTGTGCGTGGCTTTGCACGATGTGCCAAAATTGGGCGATGTGTTGACAGCACTGTCATCCTGCGTGTTTGGTGAGACAATCCGTTCGCATTGTGCTACTGCCTGAGTGCTGATTGGCGGTTCAGCTCTGCAACTGATGTTCCTGGCTGGCTGGGTCCATCGGGATATCAGCTCGGGCAACCTGTACCGGTTTGAGGACGACAATGGTGAAGTGCAAGGCATACTAGCTGATCTAGAGTATGCCAAGCGCTTTCGTCCGTCAGACGGAAAGAGTAGCTCGGACCCAAAAACGGTGCGCACGACAGCGTACACCTACTCGAGTGAAGCTGACAGCAGGTCAGGGAACGGCTTTTTTCATGGCCATAGAAATCCAGAAGCAGGTTCACTTGTATATACCTCACCTACCCTTGGGGGAAAGCTGGTCGACCATTTGTGCGGGAAATATCAGCCAATCCGACAGCCCTGTTGTTGTGCACAATTTTCAGCACGACATGGAATCCGTCTTCTGGATTCTCCTTTGGACCATTTTAGTGCGTTTTCCCTGCGACCTTGATTCCAGAAAGGAGAGGTCCGAATTCGCAGGCATTTTATCCGAGATCTTCCAGGACACGAGCATATGCAACCCGAGACGCGAACAGGTATTCAGTCAACCTGGCACGTTACGTGATCTTCTTGCCAGGTACCTTGCTTCACAGCTTACATCCCTCCAAACTGTAGTCGATGCCTTTCGTACCATCCTGGTGGCTGGCTATCTGAACAGAAGGTACAAATTCGACGACATGCCCTCGTACTCCTGTTTATATCAGTACTTGTTGGGGTTGTTGAGTTCGTGTCAGCAATCCATCCAAGGAAAGTTGTTGCCGGATCTGGTGCCATGTCACTCCCCATATCTCAACTCTGACACTGCTCGGGTCGAAACTACCAACCTCCCACTTCAGGTCAACAAGCGCAGGCATAATCAGCCTGGTGCTGGAGGTGATGACGATGATGAATATAGGCTGGTAGCATCAAAGAAGATGCGGGGTTAGGGGAGTACAGATGTGTTATTATTTCAGACCTAAAGTTCTTGAAATGGACTCAGGGATTGTGTGCCAAGCTTAGCTGGGTTTTGTAGTTCAACTAGCCTTGTCCTAGCCCAAGGACCAGTGAAAAATGGACATGTATGCTAATAGTTTGTCATATTATTTTTTGTCTCAGACTCCAAACTACCTGAACATCACAAAAGTGTTACCTAACAAGGATGTCAGCTACTTTCCTTTATGGCATTCAAATTAGAATGAAGATTCCACAGCCCTAACACTAGCACTAGCACTTTTCACCTGATTGTTGTGCCTTCAGCACAATCATGTGACTTGTTATTAATCCTAGGGCCATGATGCAAACTTTGTGCACAGGAGAATTTGAATTGAGAGAAGTAGAGGGTGAATTTGCAAGCTGAGCTGCCTGAGGCCAAGGAATAAGGCTGAAGATGGCCCCAGTGCTTCCGAGTTCGGAAGCATGGGAATGTTTGAAAGCATGCCAGATACTGTCAAGTGGATGTGTAGCTAAAATGTAGTAAAAATGCACCAAAAATGTAGCAAAAGTTCATAAAAAATAATTGTGCTAATAGTGTGCAATATGGCAGGATGCATCTGAGTCTGGAACAGCACAGGAAAATACCAAAAGTGGTTCTGAGTTCAGAAGCATGGGAATGTACCAAACACTGTTAAGTTGTTGTGTAGCTAAAATGTAGTAAAAGTGCACCCAAAATGTAGCAAAAGCATAGTATAAAAGTGTGCTAAAGTGTGGCTACAATGTGTAGGAAAAGTGTAGTCCAAGTCCCAACTGATGCTTCCAAGTTCAGAAGTGTACCAAAGTGTAGTAAAAATGAGTAGTGAAAATGTGACCAAAGTGGAGCAAAAGTGTACTAAAAAATGTGCTAATACATAGTGTGCAATATACTATGTATGAATCTATGGTGCTTCTAGGATTCCAAGTCCAGAACAGCATGGGAAAATACCAGTGCTTTCAAGTTTGGAAGCATAGGAATGTTCAGAAGTGTACTATTACAACTCACTCTTTTCTTTACACTGTTATCACACTTATCTTTCTCTTCTGGCTTTGTACTGTTCCTGTTATGCTTGACTCGGGTAGAGGCAAAGACAATGGTGGTGTCAGTCACGACTCCGTGATTGTAGACTGGATTCCAGTCAACAGGTTGTTCAAGGGGCGTTGGTGATCTTATGTATGATACTGTAGATGCTGGGTGGTAAGTTGAGTCAGATGAGTTGCCTCTCCGGTAAGGGGAGAAGGAATGGGTGGGTGAGTGGGTATGGTACGATGAGAGCCGACTAGAGGCTCTGCTGCTGCTAGAACTAGAAGGATAGCATAGGCTGGGTAGGGGGCTATGTTCCTCTGACTTGGTCTCCTCATCTCCTGACTCCAGAAGGGGAACTATGATGGGAGATACTTCCTTCTTGATGATGATAGACACTGGGGGAGGCGTTCAGCTATGGGCCTTGTGTAACAGTGGCGAAGGGATCCTACTAGTGATAGAATGCGGTGGCTAGACAAGAGCTAGGCAAGGAAGTGGTTGGGTAACTGTCCCAAGGGCTTGTTAGAAGTCTTGTCCTAATGAAATGACCAACACTTACTAAGAACGCTAGCAGTTCAAGTAGTGACAATAGTAGTGATCAGGTAGCTCCTAGAGATGATGGGAAATCTCCAAGAGGACAAGACTGAGGTCCTCCTGGCATTCTATTGAGGGTTTATATATGTACTACACAGGGGTTTGGCTATGTGTACACTAGATCATATGATATGCTATGCTACATGACTCATCCATGAGTCATACATGAGGATAACAGGTGTATCAGTACAGCCATGTAATGGAAGGAAAGCTAACCATGAGGATAGAGTGAGTGCACATGTGTGAGTCATGAGGTGAACATGTGCAAGGCTGTGCACCATGTGTGATCGGTGAGGCCAACATGAGGCGAACATGAGGCACACTGCAACACACATGGTACCCATGAGGCGAGAGGGTCTGGACTGTGAGGGGACTTGAGCATTTGGTGGTTTCGGGTGATAGGGGCTAATAGATAGGGGCTAAATGCGAAAGTTGCTCTAGAAAATCAGGAAAAATAGGGAGAAATTTGGGAAAATTAATATGGGTCTGTAACAGTTGCCACCAAGTTGGCCAAGTTGGTGCCATCCAAGATGAAACGATTGGAAAAGGAGTCCAACAAGCCCATCACCACCAAGTCGGCCAAGTCGGTGCCATCCAAGAGGAAGTGGCCCATCAAGGAGTCTGGCAGTGAGTCTGACAAGCCTATCACCACCAAGTTGGCCAAGTTGGCGCCATCCAAGAGGAAGCAGCCCATCGAGGAGTCTGGCAATGAGTCCAATGAGCCTGTCACCACCAAGTCGGCCAAGTCGGCACCATCCAAGGTGAAGCAGTCCAACAAGGAACCCAAACAGTAAACATCTAGCGACTTGGAGGTGCTCAAGATCAAAATTCCAGTGTCGAAGCTGTTGAAATCCCACAACATGGATGGAACTAAGGACATCACAGTGCAAGAACTCCAGTCCAGTGACTCGGAGGAGGTCGAGGTCGAGGACATTCCAACCTTCTCAGACAAGGATTCTGACACTGGTGTGTTTTCACCAAACCATGATGGCCTTCTCCTATGTCCAGAGTGCAAGGAAGACATGCCGTCGACAATCTCACTTTACCTGGTCTCCCTCATCGTGTGCTACTGCAAACCTCACTGCAAGAAAGGATCGGAGTACACTATCCTGGTGTTGCAAATGGGCATGGATATCTGCAACCTGCTTACCAGAGAAAAAAAAGCATGACCTCGCACTCAAACTGGCAGCAATAAAGGAATGGCCAGTCACCGATATCAACTTTCAACTCATTCTGAGGCAGGTCCACATGTTGTCCGCAGAGCTCAATCAGTTGATGTTCAGCAAAACTTATTTGGAACACTCATTCATTTGGGATGCATTCAAGTGATTGCTCATAGCTGACCACCTGTCTGTCAAGAAATTTTTGTTGCTTAGAGCAGGCAAGATCAATTCATTGTTGAAAGTGGTAACTAAATCGGGATCAGGATAGTAAGTGCCATATTGATATCTGCCCTATTTTCTAACACTTTGAAGCTATGGAATGAAAGGAACTGCGATCATGCATATCCTACTCAGCATGTATTCCCAAGCCACAACTTCAACAGCTGCATTCCATCTGCTCTCTTACTCATATTTTCTTACATATGTTCTTGTTTCATATGTCACAATGGAGCTGATCAGAGATGATCTTGAGTGCAACCTCAAAGATGCTTATCAGAAAATGACCAAGAGTGGTCCAGTTGGCTGCCTTCTCTTTGCTGATACCGATGAAGACAAAGAATTGGATTCAATTTGACATGATATCACCATCAAACAATGCAAGTCCAATCAGGCTATCGACAACCACCTGAAGGTGCTGGGAAAGATGCATCAGGTTTGCGATTCAAATAATTGTTTTTACTGCATTGCAACAGATCTGACAACCCAAAATAGTTTGTAGGGAAGCCACGACCCCTCCCAAGATGCTTCAATCGAGTCATGGATGCTGAAATTGTTACAAAGATTTCCCAAGATGATCCGGTAAAAGAACTGGCTGCTGGGACAATACAATAACTATATATCTTTGATGCTATCAGGACATGGTGAATGATTTGAAGCAACAAAAGGAATACTGCACCCATGCACATTCGAAAGCTCAACCACTGGTAGAAACATAGAATGGACATCACTTCGCAGTTCCCTCAGATATGTACACTTTCTCTGGACTGGTTTTCGCAATCACCCATTGCTATTATTTATTTCTATTAATGTGTTTTGCTGCTTGCTCAGATGTTTCTTAGCTTTGACCTTTTGCATTCTCCAGCTCAGGTATTTCAGTCATTCCTTAGTATGCTAATTCCATGTACATATGTCAAGTATAATGTGTTTGCAATAGCCTACAGCTTGTGGTGTTATAAATCAAGGCATGAGATTAAGTACTAGTCTAATTGACAGATTTGAAGGGGTGGGATTAAATGCCGTGAAATACACTGTAAAACAGTGTAAATGAGTCAACTTTATAGTGTCCTGTACACTGAAAACCAGTGTAGATATCACTGATCTCCAGTAGCGAATAGTGACAATCAGTGAAGGATTTGTCAGTGAAAATAAGTGGAATTCATTGATTTATACTGAAAATGGCGTGGATTACCAGTGAATCGATCATTGCTTATTGTGGCATTTACTTCCCACTGTGGCGAGTTTGTTCACACCTTTGAGGATGGCTTTGTACTCTAGTTCCTTTATGTTCCACTCTAAACTGTGCAAAATGTGCCATACCCTAAGCACCACTATGTAATTTGCTATGGTAGATCCGGAGTGAGCGCCCATGCAGCTGGAAAGAAAAGCGAAAAGGAGATTGGAGGACACAGGTGCTCGGTGATGGTTGGGTATGTCATGTACATCACAGTAGATGTGGAAGGTGAGAAGACCTGTGCCATATAATTCCTTGGTTGAATCTGCTCATAACACTTCTATGACATATACAGTGGCTCAAAAAAGTGTCCCAATGTTTGCATGTTTTTCACTAAAGTCAATAACCCCTAACCGCATCTAACCTGGGCCCTAACATATGAGTGTATGAAATGTAGTACCCACTCCTGGCTTGCCATGGGTCCAAGAATAAAAGGATTCGGGTAAGATCTGACAGTGTGGCAGCCATTCCAAAATGACATGTCATTGGGACACTTATTTGACCCTGTATTTGACAATCACTATATCATATGTAACATAGGCATTTGACAGCTATTGATGGTTGCTATGTTACCAAGCTGTGTAATTATGTAAGTGACATAATTCCAAGCAATATAAATACCCTGTGCCCCACTTCAATTGACCTCATCACACCATGAAGTCCATTTCTACCTCTAAAAGAGCCAATATTCTTGTTATGTCTGAATCTGGTCTCTCTGCTAGACAGATTGCATCCAAAACTGGTCTAGGAAAGTCCACTGTGGCCAGAGTCATCAAGGAACTCCTCCCTGAAAAGGAGAATATCAAGTTAGGACGTCCTTCCAAGCTTTCTTCTCTTGACAAGAGAAGGATTGTCTCTAGTATTACCACTGGAAAGGCTGACAATGCTGTCCAAGCCACCCATCTCATCAATCCTGTCCTTGCCTCTCCTATCTCTTCCCAAACTGCTCGCAATGTTCTCAAGGCTGCATCTTTAAAGGCTGTGGTCAAGAAAAAGAAGCCTCTCTTGTCAGTCAAGCATAGGAAGAGAAGGTTGGACTTTGCTCTCAAGTACAAGGACTGGACTGTGGAGGACTGGACCAGAGTTATTTGGTCAGATGAGACAAAAATCAACAGAATTGGGTCAGATGGAAGGATGTATGTGTGGAAAAAGAGTGGTGAGCCTTTACTAGACAAGGAGATCCAGGGAACAGTGAAGTTTGGAGGAGGTTCCTTGATGGTTTGGGGATGCATGGGCTGGAATGGAGTGGGAATACTTGCAGAGGTGGAGGGGAGGATGGATGCTGAGCAGTATGTGTCCATTCTAGAGGACAATCTGCTTCCCAGCATGGAGAATTCTGGAATTCCTGAAGAGAGTATCATCTTTCAATAGGATAATGACCCTAAGCACTCCTCCAAAAGGGCTCAAAACTGGTTCAAATCTGAAGGGATTAGGCTCCTTGACTGGCCAGCACAGTCACCAGAGCTCAGCCCTATTGAGCATCTCTGGCAACGTCTCAAGAAAAGACTCAATAGCTATGAAAGACCAGCAAAAGGAGTTTGGAAGCTCTGGGAGAGAATTGAGGCAGAGTGGGGGAAAATAGAGGTTGAGGAGTGTCAGAAGCTAATTGAAGGTATGCCTAGAAGACTTGAGGCAGTGATACAAGCCAAGGGAGGGCATACAAAGTACTAAAATCCATAATGTAATTTGGGGTCAAATAAGTGTCCCAATGACATATCATTTTGATATGGCTGCCACACTGTCAGATCTTACCTGAATCCTTTTATTCTTGGACCCATAGAAAGCCAGGAGTGTGTACTACATTTCATACACTCATATGTTAGGGTCCAGGTTAGATGCGGTTAGGGGTTATCGACTTTAGTGAAAAACATGCAAACATTGGGACACTTTTTTGAGCCACTGTATGTCAGTGTCGGTCGCATGTACATCTGCCGAATTGGGAAGCCTACCTGGACAGGATAACATTAAATATTACATAATTTATTGCATTTTTTATATCCTGTACCTCGGCAATGCGGTAAAAACTCCAATTTTCGAAAATACCATGTTGCTAAGTATGAAATTGCAACCTGATTCTTCTCACCCACCATACCCTGTTCCTTGCACAAGCCCAATGTCCACTTGCACGAAACCAACCACTCGGCCTTCTCAGGCTTGCACCACTTCGAAACCCTCCAATTCAAGAAGCCTACTACAGCTATGACAATGGTACTACACAATGCATGGCATAACAACACTGTGCGGTTGGCTGCGCCTCCGCCAGAACACCCGATGACTGCACATGCACACAATGCTCAGCCAATAATGAGGTCATACCAGAAATGGAGTTAGAAACATGTCGAGAACATGAAGGGACCACCTACCAAACCATGGGACACATCACGAATGCGACAGATGAAGAAGGACCAGGGGAGAGTTGGAATGAAGATGAATATGGGTGAGAAGGGCAAGAGAGCATGAGGGGCAGCATGAAGGACAGGAAGCTGGAACAAGACAGCCTGGCAGGAGAGCCATGGGCGAGACAACCAGCAGCATGGCCCTCGCAGCCACTGTGAGCAGCCAGAACAACAACAGCAGGGACATGGAAGCCCAACCAGCAGGTCAACAGGTCAACAAGAAGACCACACGAGATGGACACGTTGAGGGGACGTAGTGAGGGTGCGAGCACAATACCTGGATGAAGTGCACCAGTGCGCTGCATGTTCGTGCAATGCAGACACTTAGACGACGAACCCTATAAGACCATCGGAAGACCCTGGGGGCGCGATGGATGGCAACGAATGTCGTCCAGACAGGCCCACAGAACCGCCTGACATCCCTGAGGTGAGCAGAGGGTTGAGGAGAGGTCATTGAGGCAGTCATCAGAGACTCATGGTCTTTATCATCAGCTTTTTGCAAGTACAGTGGCTCAAAAAAGTGTCCCAATGTTTGCATGTTTTTCACTAAAGTCGATAACCCCTAACCGCATCTAACCTGGGCGCTAACATATGAGTACATCAAATGGGGTACCTACTCCAGGCTTGCTATGGGTGCAAGGGTTAAGAGATTTGGACAAGATCTGATGAAATGGCAGTCATTTCAAAATGACATGTTATTGGGACACTTATTTGACCCTATATTTATCAATCATTATATAATATGTAATGTAGGCATTAGACAGTAATTGATGATTTCTATGTTGCCAAGCTGTGTAATTATGTAAGTGTCATATCTCAAAGTGATATAAACATCCTGTGTCCCACTTAAATTGACCTCACTACACAATAAAGTCCCTTTCCATCTCCATTAGAGCCAA
>JBBPSD010000432.1:0-25130 GCA_038093415.1 Xerocomellus chrysenteron | reverse complement strand
GATGGTGGGTACTTTCTTCTGGATCTACAAACTGTGCTGACTGGTTCGTAGTGTGTATCGCTACAGATGTTAATCTTGCGTGTGGCGGAGGGAAATGCATGGCAGAAAGACACGATGGACTCTGTGGGCATGTTATCTCCAGAGCATGGAGGCCCGTCGGGCGCAGAACATTCGGATGGGAGCGGAGCGGAGGTAGCATTTCATCTCGAGACGTTGCCATCCTGTGTATACTCTTCAGAGGACAAGTAATTTATCTTCAACCGTGCGAAAGAGATCTTGCGTGCACTCTACCAGCGACTCGGATAGTCACAATGCCTGCCTGTTCCCTGTGTCCCGGTCGTTACTTCAAGGACGACAACGCCATCCGAATGGTCAGTACTCTGTCCGAGATCGCCATTATGCTCACTCGACCACCCATTCTCCCAGCACCGGGAATCCAAACACCACTACTCCTGTGAAAAGTGCAGCAAGGTACTCAACTCCCAACAGGCCCTCGAGCAACACATCACAGACAAACACCCACCCATGTTCGAGTGTGAATATTGCGATCGCGAATTCACCACCGACGAGGGTCGCTTGTCTCACGAAAAGGCCAAACACCCACCCACGTTCGAATGCCGCTTTTGCGACCGCGAACTCGGCACAGAGCATGGTCGCAACGCGCACGAGGAAGCGAAGCATTCTAGGTTCGAGTGTAACCATTGTTTCAGCATCTTTAGGTCTCGGGAAGCTCGGCGGCACCACGAGGACACAAAGCACCACTTCGAATGTGACCTCTGCGGTACGAACTTCACGGAGCTGCAAGCGCTCCGACAGCACAACCAAACCACGCCACATTTCAAGTGCAGCTATTGTGCGAACAAGTTCTTTACCAACAACCTCAAGTGGGCACACGAGGTGTCTTGTGGCTACAACCCCCATAACAAGCGCCCCGTGTCGGGACTCTTCGATGGTCCACCCTCGCAGATTGGTTCGTCATCGTCAAGCGATCCAGAGCCAATGGACATTGTTGAGGAAGAGTTGTCAACCTCTGACGATGAAGGGTCAGAGTCACCCACTTCCCCTTCTCGGTCGTCGCATTCGACATTGGACGAAGGAGAAATGTTTCACTCAACGAGTGCACTTTCTTCCACGGGTGCAAATGGCGAGAGGGCCACCGTCACGCGGCCTTGCACCTGCACACGTTCGTTCGAGCCTGGCATGTGCTCGATATGTCAACAGACGTTTTCCCTGTCATCGAACACGGACGAGCCTGTACCAGATGACGCAAAGAGAAT
This sequence comes from Xerocomellus chrysenteron, assembly GCA_038093415.1. NCBI lineage: Eukaryota > Fungi > Basidiomycota > Agaricomycetes > Boletales > Boletaceae > Xerocomellus > Xerocomellus chrysenteron. The sequence goes on along the minus strand of JBBPSD010000432.1, from coordinate 23,853 downwards.
TGTCTCCACTGATGGGAACACAGACGAGCTTGTACCAGATGACGCAGAGAGGATCATTTTCGCTGATGGGAACACAGACGACCCTGTACCAGACGACGCGGAGAGGATCGTCTCTGCTGATGGGAACAACCAGGACGATTCTAAGGACCCCCGAGTCGTTATGTTCCAGTGTACACCTTGCCTCGAGTTCTTTGAAACTGAAGAGTCTTTTCGGGATCATGTCTGTGCCTTTCGCACAGGCATGTTCCGACCCCATTGCCCGGTATGCTACACTCAGTTCAATGAGGGGTTGTTACTTCAGAAGCATCTGGAAGGTCTTCAGTCGTTTTCGTGTCAGTTCTGTCTGACTCGGTGCTGCTCGGATGAGATGCTGCTGGATCATCTATTCAGTCATCCGACGTGTGGCAAGTGCGGCAAGTCCTTTGCAGATGATCTTGCCCTCTGCGCGGTAAGGATTTTTCTCTCTCACGACCATTTTATTGATAAGCATTGTCATTCACTGACATTGACTATTCGTCAGCATGTGGAGTCTGACCACCCGGTCGTGGTCTGTTGGGATTGCGATGGCATCGTTATCGACAAGAACAGTCTCGAGTTGCATTACGCGGACTTAGCTTCTGCACATCCAACGTGTGCGTCCTGTGGCGTGGGCACGAGAAATTTGGCGGATATGGTCGAGGTTTGTGCGATCGCCATGCCATAAACACGTTCCTTACTAGTATCCTTATAACCTTACGCAGCACGTCGGGCACGCGCACGCCAGAAGTGCGGAGATGCCACTGCCACTGGCAGTGGAAGACCACCCAAGAGTTGGCAACGTAAATGTCAGTGCGAGATGATAGCTTGGCGCCGTGCTAACGCATTTTGTGACTCATCAGGCGGGTCTGGATGAACTTGGGGAGTCTCCCTTAGCACTGGCAGAAACGCAATCCCCCGGAGCGGACCGGGAGGATGTGGCACGACAACCTTTGGAGGAGTTTGCTGGCGCGCCATTGTCATCTGTTGTGGAAATTGGTGGTCCATCAAGTGGACCTGGCGATGAGTTCCACAGTAGCCCACTACATACGGAGTCGTCTCTTTCCTTGTCGCCTCAACCATCCATGCCTGCCCAGGTCGAACTTGTAGCTGAGGTAGCCGGGAATCCATCCGTCATCAACGGAGCGGAACCCCCGGATGTTAGCCTACGCCGATATGCATCTCCTTCACCAACACCCTCCGAACACGGCAGCAACGCTAGTCGGTTGCATTTGCAGGCCTCGAAGGTGACCGACATTGCCACAAACAACGATACCCGACCACCGTCTCCCGTTTCTTCCGTTTTCGCGGGGTCGTTCTCTAATCCAAGGTATTACTTCGTCCCACCATGGTATGTATGTCCGGCCGATTGACTCCACTGACAGCACCCGAAGTTCTCCGACGTCTTCGTCCAGCAATTCGGTCGTGTATGTTTCGGCTGATGGGATACCCGACTATATCCGAGAAAACCGTGCGGTATTGGTAGCCACTAGTGCGGGTTCCCCCTCGTCGGGCCGCACGCCCCTCCGACTGCCGTCTTCGTCGTCCCTCGAATCTCTTGACATGACAGGACCTCTTACGCGCGAGGCACGCGTGCCAACCTCTACCGAGGATGCCACCGCGGCGAGGACGGCGGGTAGCGTGACGTCGTATCGCTTGCACTGCCGAATTTGTCTCCGGGATCCTTGCGAGGACACGACGGCGACCATCTGTGGCCATCTCTTTTGTAAAAGGTGCGTCGACGCACGCGTTAGATGTTGCGTATGCGAACGGAGACTTTTTTTTTTTCGTAGGTGTATCACGCAGGCAGTCGTCGCAAAGTCGGAATGTCCAGTTTGTGAGAGCGCGACGCTGCTCTATTGCCTCTTCAAGCTGGATCTGTCGGTGTAGGTTCGAGATCGCGTACGCGTTGGCCTTGTTTTGGTCATCTTGCCCCTTAGTTTGTGTCGCAAGACGTTTTGTCCGCATGGACTCGTGTAGACCGCTCTTGTATCATCACCTGTGCTCGCCATGTGTTGTGTCTTGACTGTAACTTGAAATTTTTATTGTTATCTTGTATACTACTGGACGGGTTGCATAACCTGTCTGGTATTCACGGGTTGTCATTAGTAAAAACGTCGTGATATTGATATTCTACTGTCGGCGACCGTGCACGAACTTTTGCACAAACATTGTCGCCCACATGAATTCCACCGGAGACCGAGCGGATGCCTATGACCTGGCTGGATGACCAGCGACAGCCATATCGGCCTAGTAATCTATCTCGAACCGTGAAAAAGGGACCTTGCGCTGCACTGGCACTCCACCAGCGACAGAAATGTCTACCCTTCCATGTGGTTGATCTATGTACAGTGTTATTGGGTTCAGATTCATTTACACTAATCTACGGAGTCCTGCCTCTGGTCGGGCGAATTCTCTCTCGCAGTTCTCGTCAAGGGCACCTGCGTTTTGCTGGCTCACCTCGTCCCTCCTTCAGCGACATCCCGATTAGATTATAGGGCACGTTTTATGGCAGAATTTTGCATCCGACTTCGAAGTCCGATGTGGCTGTGTTGGAGGGCGTGCCGGGAACGACACTCGACGGACTGCCTCAATCGGCCGGGGTAGCCTCATAGACGCGGCTGGTCACCAGACTACCAACGACAGTCATAATGCCTGCAAGTTGTTACCTATGTCCCGGTCGTTCCTTCAAGAACGACGAGGTCGTCCGAAATGTGAGTACTCTCTTTCCGACATCCGTTATGCTCACTCGACCACCCATTCTCCCAGCACTGGGAATTCAAGCACCGAAACATGTTCAAGTGTCGCTACTGCGACCGTGGACTCATGACACAACAAGGCCGCGACGCGCACGAGCAAGAGAAACATCCTAGGTTCAAGTACAACCATTGTGTCCTCACCTTTAATAGGCCTCGAGAAGCTCGGGAGCACCACTTCGAGTGCAACCTCTGCGGTACCGGCTTCACGGAGGTGCAAGCACTCTGGAAGCACCAACGAACCACGCCACATTTCGAATGCAGTTATTGTACCAACATGCTCTTTACCAACGCACTCAGGAAAGCACACCAGGTGTCCTGTGATTACAACCCCGCCAACGAGGAAGAGTTGTCAACCTCTGACGCTGAAGGGTCAGAGTCACCCGTTTCCCCTTCTCGGTCGTCGCATTCGACATTGGACGAAGGCGTTCACTCAACGAGTGCACGTTCTTCTACAGAGACAAATGGCGAGGGGGACACTGTCACACACTCTCGCACCTGCACACGTTCGTTCGAGCCTGGCATGTGCTCGATATGTCAACAGACGTCCCCCCTGTCATCGAGCACAGACGAGCCTGTCCCAGATGACGCGGAGAAGATCGTCGCCGCGGATGGGAACAACCAGGACGATTCTAAAGATCACCGCGTCGTTATGTTCCAATGTACACCTTGCCTTGAGTTCTTTGAAACTGAAGAGTCTTTTCGGGATCACGTCTGTGCCTTTCGCACAAGCATGTTCCGACCCCATTGCCCGGTACGCTACACTCAGTTCGTTGACGGGTCGTTACTTCAGAAGCATCTGGAAGGTCTTCAGTCGTTCTCGTGTCAGTTCTGTCTGACTCGGCACTGCTCGGATGAGATGTTGCAAGATCATCTACTCGGTCATCCGATGTGTGGCAAGTGCGGCAAAACTTTGTGGATGATCTTGCCCTCTGTGCCGTAAGGATTTTTCGTTCTCGCGACCATTTTTGACAAATGCTACCATTCACTGATATCGAATCTATTCGTCAGCATGTGGAGTCTGACCACCCGGTGGTGGTCTGTTGCGATTGCGATGACATGGCTATCGACAAGAACAGTCTCGAGTTGCATTACGCGGACTCAGTTTCCGCACATCCAACGTGTGCGTTCTGCGGCGTGGGCACGAGAGATTTGGCCGACATGGACGAGGTTTGTGCGATCGTCATGCCATAAACACCTTTCTTAAGCACTATTATCCTTGTAACCTCACGCAGCACGTCAGGCACGCGCACGCCACAAGTGCGGAGATGGAAGGCCACCCAAGAGCTGGCAACCTAAATGTCAGTGCGAGATGATAGCTTGGCACCGTGCTAACACGTTTTGTGACTCATCAGGCGAGGTCGGATGAAGAGTCTCCTTCAGCACTGGCAGAGGCGCAATCCCGCGGAGCGGACCGGGAGGATGTGGCACCACAACTTTTGGAGGAGCCCGATCGCGCACCATTGTCATCTATTGTGGAGATTGGTGGTCCACCAAGTGGACCTGGCGACGAGCTCCACAGTAGTCCACTACAGACGGAGTCGTCTCTTTCCTCGTCGCCTCAACTATCCATGCCTCCCCAGGTCGAACTTTTAAATGAGGTAACCGGGAATCCATCCGTCATCGACGGATTGGAACCCCCGGATGTCGGCCTACGTCAATATGCATCTCCTTCACCAACACCCTCCGAACACGGCAGCGACGCGAGTCGGTTGCATTTGCAGGCCTCCACAGTGACCGACGCTGCTGCTACAGACAACGATACCCGACCTCCGTATCCCGTTTCTTCCGTTTCCGCGGGGTCGTTCTCTAATCCAAGGTATTACCTCCTCTCACCATCGTAGACACGACTGACTCCGCTGACTCTTCGACCAGCAATTCGGTCGTGTTTGTTTCGGCCAATGGGATACCCGACTATATCCGAAAAAACCGTGCGGTATTGGGAGCGGGTTCCTCCTCATTGGGCCGCACCCCCCTTCGACTGTCGTCCTCGTCGTCCCTCGAATCTCTTGGCATGACAGGACCTCTTACGCGTGAGGCGCGCGTGCCGACCTCTACCGGGGACGCCACCGCGGCGAGCACCGTGACGGGCAGCGTGACGTATCGCTTACACTGCCGAATCTGTCTTCGGGATCCTTGTGAGGACATGACGGCGACCATCTGTGGCCATCTCTTTTGTAAAAGGTGCGTCGACGCGCTCGTTGCAAGATGTTGCGTATGCGAACGGAGACCTTACCTTGTTTCGTAGGTGCATCACGCAGGCCGTCGTTGCAAAGTTGGAATGTCCTGTTTGTGAGAGCGCGACGCTACTCTATTGCCTCTTCAAGCTGGATCTGTCGGTCTAGGTTAGGTTCGAGATCGCCGCAGTGCGCGTTGGTCTTGTTTTGGTCGTCTTGCCTCGTGCTGTCTTGCAAGACGTTTTTTCCGCACGGACTCGTATGGACCGCTTTTGTATAATCACCTGTGCTCACCATGTGTTGTATCTTGTCTGTAACTCAAAAATTTGATTGTTATCTTGCATACTACTGGACAAGTTGCATAATGTGCCTGGTATTTACGGATTGTCACTGGTAAGAACGTCGTGATATTGATAAGCTATTGTCGGCGACCGTGCATGAACTTTACGCAAACATTGTCGCACAGGATGGGAGTCTGCCAGCGGAAAGCGCAGATGCCAGCGACGCAAAGCCCAAGAAACCCAGAGCCCGTCGGAGAAGTATCCGCAGGCCGATACGGCTGTCGCTGGTCATCCAGCCAGGTCATAGGTATCCGCTCGGTCTCCGATGGAATTTTTGTGGGCGTCCCTATCAAAGAAGTGAGATGTTAACCGTGATGCTTGAGAAAGCAACGCCAGCTACTTTACCTCTCGGAATTGCCCCTCGCGTACGGGGAGGCACACGCATACATGGATTTGGGGGCGGCAGTTGTCGTCATTCTACAGCAGATGACTGATGCTCTTATAGTAAATGCGCTCGGATGCACTTGAATGTAGGGAAGCAATGCCAACTTGACCGTTTCGTTCCAGATGTACCGTTGTCGAGTTGTGTGGGATAAACTTCGTGTCATTGTCGTACCCTCCATGCTGTGGTTAGCCGACTGCAGTGAGCATCGTCCCTTGACTCTTCGTAGTGCTCGTGTCACCCCGTGCCAGATCAGCCTTGGGGATCCTGGTCGACTGGGCCGCCGCTACGCCCGGCGCCAATTTTTTTAGCATTCCTTGTAAAGTCGGGCTGGCGTATACCACAATCCCAGTCATCCTGAACGAGATGTTGACGGGTATGATCTGGTATCGGTTGGTGTGCCATGCGAAGACAGTAGGGGAACACCACGCATCGACGCGCTCGTTGTGGAGTCCATACTACCATACACGCTCTCTGGCCTCGCGTTTTTGAATTTTGAATCGTGTGGGGTAGAACATTCGGATGGGAGCGGAGCGGAGGTAGCATTTCATCTACGTTGCCAGAGTACAAGTCAGGTTATCTCGAACTGTGCGAAAGAGACCTTGCACTCTACCAGCGACAAAATCTTGGTCCATATCCTACTAGGTGGTATCGGTGTTTGAATTTAGAGTCAAAATTTTCGGTCGAAACGCGCGTCAAAACAAGTACACCAACAGCCACTATGTATCTACCCTTCCACGTGGTCGATCTACCCCCTGCCCTGCTATACGCAGTGCACCAGAAGTTTACCATGGCTTCGAAATCCGATGTGGCTGTGGTGGGATAAGGGCGTGCCCTATAATGTCGGGGAACGAGAGTTACAAGCCTACCAGCGACAGTCATAATGCCTGCAAGTTGTTCCCTGTGTCCCGGTCGTTCCTTCAAGAACAAGAAGGCCGTACGAGCCGTGAGTACTCTCTTTCCGACATCGCCCGTTATGCTCACTCGACCACCCATTCTCTCCCAGCACTGGAAATGCATGCACCAGCCCAAGGTCAAGTGTCGCTACTGCGACCGCGAATTCAGCACACAGCAAGGCCGCATTTCGCACGAGGAGGCGAAACATCCTACGTTCAAGTGCAACTATTGTGCCCTCACCTTTAGGTCTCGGGAAGTTCGGCTGCAGCACCAGGACGCTCAGCACCACTTCGAGTGCAGCTGCGGTACGAGCTTCACGGAGGTGCAAGCGCTCTGGCTGCACCAACGAACCACGCCCCATTTCGAATGCAGCTATTGTACCAACAAGCTCTTTACCAACGACCTCAGGAAAGCACACGAGGTGTTTTGTGATTACAACCCCGCCAACGAGGGGGAGTTGCCACCCGCTTCCCATCCTCGGTCGTCGCATTCGACATTGGACAAAGGAGAAATGTTTCACTCAACGGGTGTACTTTCTTCCACAGATGCAAATGGCGAGGAAGCCACCATCACGCCCCCTTGCACCTGCGCACGTTCCCTCGGGCCTGGCATGTGCCCGATATGTCAACAGACGTCCCCCCCGTCATCGGACACAGACGAGTCTGTCCCCGATGATGCGGAAAGTATCGCCTCCGCTGATGGGAATAACCATGATGATTCTAAGGACCACCGCGTCGATATGTTCCAGTGTACACCTTGTTTCGAGTTCTTTGAAACTGAAGAGTCTTTTCGGGATCATGTCTGTGCCCCCCGCACAGCCATGTTACGAGCCCATTGCCCGGTATGCTACACTCAGTTCGATGACGGATCGTTACTTCAGAAGCATCTGGAAGGTCTTCAGTCGTTCTCGTGTCAGTTCTGTCTGACTCGGTGCTGCTCGGATGAGATGTTGCAAGATCATCTACTCGGTCATCCGACGTGTGGCAAGTGCGGCAAATCCTTTGCGGATGATCTTACCCTCTGCGCGGTAAGGACCCTTCATTCTCACGACCATTTTATTGATAAGCCTGAATCTGTTCGTCAGCATGTGGAGTCGGACCACCGGGTCGTGGTCTGTTGGGATTGCGATGGCATGGTTGTCGACAAGAATAGTCTCGAGTTGCATTACGCCGACTCAGCTTCTGCACATCCAACGTGTGCGTTCTGCGGCGCGGGCACAAGAAATATGGCGAACATGGACGAGGTGTGATCGCCATGCCACAAACACCTTTCTTATAGTAACCTTATAACTTCACGCAGCACGTCAGGTACGCGCACGCAGGTGCTAAGATGGAAGACCACCCAAGAGCTGGCAACGTAAATGTCAATGCGAAATGATAACTTGGCACCGTGCTAACGCGTTTTGTGACATCAGGCGAGTCCGGATGAAGAGTCTCCTTTAGCACTGGCAGAAACACGATCCCCCGGAGTGGACTGGGAGGATGCGGCACGACAACTTTTGGAGGAGTTTGATGGCTCGCCATTGTTATCTGTTGTGGAGATTGGTGGTCCACCAAGTGGACCTCGCGATGAGTTCCACAGTAGCCCACTACTACAGACGGAGTCGCCTCTTTCCTTGTCGACTCAACCATCCATGCCTGCCCAGGTTGAACATGTAGTCGAGGTAGCCGGCAATCCCTCCGTCATCAACGGTGTTGGCGTACGCCAATATACATCTCCCTCACCAATACCCTCCGAACACGGCAGTGATGCAAGTCGGTTGCAGTTGCAGGTGACTGACACTGCCACCAACAACGATACCCGACTTCCATCTACTGTTTCTTCCGTTTCCGCCGGATCGTTCTCTAATCCAAGGTATTGCCTTCCACCATGGTATACATGTTCGGCCGACTGACTCCGTTGACAGCACCCGGAGTTCTCCGCCGTATTCGTCGCGCAATTCGGTCGTGTATGTTTCGGCCGATAGGATACCCGACTATAGCCGTGCGGCATTAGTAGCGGGTTCCCCCTCGTCGGGCCGCACGCCCCTCCGACTACCGTCTTCGTCGTCCCTCGAATCTCTTGACATGACAGGGCCTCTTACGCGCGAGGCACGCGTAGCCTCTACCGAGGATGCCACCGCGGCGAGGACGGGCAGCGTGACGTATCGCTTGCACTGCAGAATCTGTCTTCAGGATCCTTGTGAGGACATGACGGCGACCATCTGTGGCCATCTCTTTTGTAAAAGGTGCGTCGATGCGCTTGTTGCGAGATGTCACGTATACGAACGGAGACTTTTTCGTAGGTGTATCACACGGGCCATCGTTGCCAAGTCGGAATGTCCAGTTTGTGAGAGCGCGACGCTGCTCTATTGCCTTTTCAAGCTGGATCTCTCGGTCTAGGTTCGAGATCGCCGCGTTGGTCTCGTTTTGGTCATCTTGCCTTGTTTTGTGTTGCAAGACGTTTTTTTTTTTTTCGCAGACTCGTATAGACCGCTCTTGTATCATCACCTGTGCTCGCCATATGTTGTATCTTGTCTGTGATTTAAGATTTTGATTGTTATTTTGCATACTACTGGACAGGTTGCATAACGTGAAGCATTGGTATTTACGGGTTGTCGCTGGTAAGAATATCGTGATATTGATATTTTACTGTGGGCCAAGGTCTAGGCAGCGACCGTGCACGAACTTTTGCGCAAATATTGTCGCCAACAGGAATGTCATCAGGGATCGACCTATGACCTGGTTGGAATGTCTGTTTGGTCAGCCATCTGGGCCTGCGGATCCTTCTCCGGCGGGGTCTCGGTCTCTCGGGCGGCTTCTTGAGCTTCGCGCCGCTGGCGTTTGCGCGCTCCGTTGGCAGACTCCCGTCCAAGGATCTGTGTGCGTCCCTATCAAAGAAGCGAGATGTTAATCGTGATGCTCGAGAGAGCAACACTGGCTACTTTACCTCTCGGAATTTATAATACACAAGCACGACGATGACGGCCAGCCAGTAAAACACGTACGCCAGCACGCTACCCACTGGCAGTGCAGTCAACAACGTGAAACCGAGGAACGAACGGTGGAGCCTTACGCGTCGCGCTGTTTTCCCAACCAAAGAGGGCGTTGAAGACGGACCAGCTGCCCGTGGAAGCAGCACAACAGTTGAGGTGCCAAACGTTGCCCCGGACGTCGTACGACCCAGGGCCGGTTCCACCAGCATCGTCGGAGGCAGCACCGATGAGCTCGATGAACGCGCTGTCCTGGAATGACCAAATGGCTTTCGAGAAGAGGCCGGCACCAATGAGTAAGAGGAGATTCGTCATGCAGACGAGGAATATTTTGAATGCTGTCAAGGATTTGAGGTGTTAATGGGGGGAGTTGGGAGGGGACGACGAGATACTTGCTTGTTCGGCTGGCGAATTGGTACACGACGGCGCCGCATGCAAGGCCACTGACGATGCCGACGATGGTGGGAATGGGTATAGAAGTAGCAGGCTCTGCGAGTGCAACGCCCCCGACGAAGACGACTGCTTCCAGACCTGTTGGAGTGGTCAGCGAGGGGACCACGAAGGGGGGAGGGTGGACCTACCCTCGCGGAGAACGGTGACCATGGGGAGGATGAAGAGGATCCATCTGCTGGTTTTCGCGCCGGGGTCGCGCTCTGAGAAAAGACGTGAGAGACATGTGTGGGACGTCGAGGATACGCGTACTTTGGTCGCTGAACGCGTTTTGGAGCTTTATACGCCACTCAGTGCGGGCATTGTCCATTTTGAGCATGGTAACTCCCATGACGAAGATCATGACAGAAGCGATCAACTGAAATATGCCTATTAGAGGGCGTGTCAAGGCATTTACGACGGGATGGGGCAAGGAATGCATGCCTTCCCATAATAGTTCCGAGTTTGACCAGAGATTTGTGGCCTGGGTGAACCAAATGGCGATGAACGCACCGCCAATAGCGACAGCGATCAGTAAGCCGAGTAAGGCACCGAGAATGACCTGGAAAATATGTCGAGAAAAGATGGCGGCGGTGACGACGGGTGCATACCTGTAGCCTGAGTTTTCTGAGGACGCGGGGAGAGACGGTGGTGGGATTGGACTCGGGGTCGACAGGTGCGGTGACGGTGCTGGTGTTGCTGTGGTCGGGGAGAGCTGGAAGGCCTTTGTGGAGAATCTGTTCTACAAGACTGAGGAGGACGGAGACGACGAGGGCAGCCTCGAGTGCCTCGCGGAAGACAACGAAGAAGATGGTGGGAGAGAAGAGATTTGGGGCCATGACTGTGTCCCTGCTTCATCGTGCTCCTTTATCTGATAAAATTTCATTCCGCTCTGATCTCACGTTTGGTGTGTCATACTTATCTGATAATATTATGACACCGTGCCTGGTCTTATCAGATAACATAAAAGGCCGGCTCCATCACCGTGCATAACGCATCATGTTGCGCCCTCTCTTCTCCCTCGTCGCCCTGGCCACCCTCGCCCTGGCCGGCGTACAGGAACTATGGTGGAACGTCACCTATGTTGAAAACGCAGATCCCGACGGCCTCTTTCCCCGTCGTGTCATTGGTGTCAATGATACATGGCCGTGCGCGATCTCACCTCTCCGCGTGACCTGACGTGACCTCCCCCCACAGACCGCCCCCTCTCGCCGTCAACACATCCGACTCCCTCCTCCTCCACGTGACCAACTCCCTCGACGCGCCAACGTCCCTCCACCACCATGGCATGTTCTTCAACGCGACCAGCTGGATGGACGGCGCCGTCTCCGTCACTCAGTGGTATGCTGCACATTCTGCCTCCGCGTTCGTCCACCTCATGCCATCCATAGTGGCATCCCCCCCGGTCAGACGTTTGACTACCTCGTCCCAATTAACTCCTCTGGCCAACACGGCACCTTCTGGGCTCACGCCCATGCAAGCGTGGGCGCATTTCCTAACCGTTCTCTGGCCGCACTAACTTCGTTCAGGGCCAATATGTCGACGGCTTTCGTACTCCCCTCCTTCTGCATCCCGCGAACGAATCATACCAGTACGATGAAGAATTCACTGTCATTCTCGGCGATTGGTATCATGAAGAACACTCCGTGTTGTTGCAAAGCTTCATTAGTGTTGCCAATCCATTCGGCCTCGAACCTTTGCCAGGTAGACTTCATCATCATTACTCCGCAATTTTTTCACATGCGCCATTGTTTAGATGCCGGCTTGATATACTTTGCCCAGAACTCGTCCTACTTGCCTCCCATCGCAGGAAGCTCTCCAGCGCCAGTGACTTCTGCAGTAGGATTCAACGAGAATGCAACCCTGCCGTTTGTTCCAGGCCGCACCTATCGGCTGAGAATTATCAACACGGCGGCGTTCGTCTCATTCTACTTCTGGATCGACGGTCATGAGATGCGCGTCATCGAAGCCGACGGTGTAAGTCTGCCATATCGCTACCTGAAACGACATTTGTGAAGCTCACTAACATCGTTCGTATAGACAGACGTACAGGAATATCCGACAGACTTGCTGAGTGTCTCTGTTGCACAACGCTACTCCGTACTCGTTCAGGCCCGGAACGATTCATCTTCCAACTGGATGATCCATGCTAACATGGACACCACAATGTTCGACAAAGTTCCCGCGACACTGCAAATAAGTCTGTACCGCTCTCAGTTTATTCGCATCCATCGTCTGAGATGCACCCAAATAGATCTTACCTCTTCGATCACATATGCCGATGGGCAAAGCATCACTGACCTAGGACCTATACAAGACTATTTCATGACTAACGATACCGCACTGGTCCCGGTTGACCCAGTCCCCCAACCTGTAGCTTCACAGACCGTTGAGTTGGAAGTCGTGTTCCAAACCATGGATGATGGCACGAACCACGCAATGCTCAACGGTTATGTCTACAACTCTCCGATCGTTCCCGCAATCATGTCCGTTCTCACTCTCGGTGACAATGCAACAACCCAGGAAGCATACGGACCGTATAGCATCATGCTTAATCATCTCGATGTTGTCGACATCGTCGTCAAGAATGCAGACACGGGATCACATCCATTGTGCGGCGGCATTTTTTCCGACCGTGTCGCAGTTTCGTTGCTGACCCCTATGCTTCAGCCACTTACACGGTCACAAGTTCCAGATCGTCAATCGCGCCGAACAGTACAACTCGACGGATCCCACATTGAACCCTCCGCTCATCGAGGGCCAAGCTAATCCAATGCGCCGTGACACCATTACCGTTCCAGGTGGCTCGTCCGCCACGCTTCGGATTGTTGCGGATAATCCTGGGGCATGGCTTTTCCACTGTACGTTGCTCTGATCACGCTCGTGACATAGCTAACCACTCTCGGTCAGGTCACATCGAATGGCATTTGGAATCTGGTCTTGCAGTCCAGTTCATCGAGGCACCGCTCCAGGCCCAGGAGCGAGCTGTGGGACAATTTCCATCATTCCTATATGATCAGTGTGCAGCGCTAGGTGTTCCTCAATCAGGAAACGCCGCTGGACACGCGTCTGCGACGGATTTGTCCGGGCTGCCCTTGGGACCTTGGCCACAGATAATGGGCTGGCAGGCAAAGGGTATTCTGGCCATGACCGGGTGAGTGTGCTTGCTCCCGGATTTACTGGTACCCTAAAGTCTCGTTTGATGTACTGTCTACACAGGTGTGTACTCACGGCTGTCATCGGTATGTTGACTGTGATATGGTACACGATGGGGGTCAAGGACAGCGAGGAGGAGATCGAGGAAGAGGTGATGAGACGCATTGAGGCCAGGCGGAACCAAAACCGCTTTGGTTTGTTCAAAAGGACGCACTGATCCACCCCGAACTTGCCGGAATTGTCTATGTAAACGACTGCGGTCAACGCACCTCCATATGCGTGTTGTATTTGCCGTAGCGTACCGACAACCATAAATCGATTACATACCCATTGTTTCATATGGTTATGCGGCACTCCGAGACCGTTCCTGTCCGCTCCTGAGCCCGGAATGTTTTTAGTACGTACAAAAGGCCTAATTTTTCAGACTCACGAGAAGCCTGAAAGTTTGCGTTTTATTTTCTGGTAAAGGTGAGTTCTTGAGAGTTGAACTTGTCGTCGTTCATCGATGTTCATCTCAGGTTTTTGACAGAAACACTGCAACTTCGCGGTCGGCGTTATCCGGGATTCCGAGTCAGAGAGAAAATTTGATTCGCTCGAAAGCACCGAAATGATACGTTGCGCACGTTTTCTCCTTCGTCCCCTCACCACCACCACCGTCCCCCCCGTCAGCAAGCAGGGCCTCCTCAAAATACGCTCCATGGCCACCGCAAACACACCCGCCTTCGTACGTACGTCGGATCATACGTGATTACACTAAACCAGCTGTAGAACAAAGTTTTGTACGCACCTCTGTCGGAGATCGATCCCGAGGTACAGAACATCATCGACAAGGAAACCTGGAGGCAGTATTCTGGACTTGAGCTCATCGCCTCAGAGGTTCGTACTGCGTGTTTTCTCGAAATCGCATTCCTGCTCTGAACACCCTTTGAAAGAACTTGACCAGCCGTGCGGCCATCGAGGCCAATGGCTCGATCTTGACCAACAAGTATTCCGAGGGTCTTCCTGGGGCCCGGTACTACGGTGGCAACGAGTGGATCGATGAACTCGAAAACCTCTGCCGTAAGCGGGCCTTGCAAGCGTTCAATCTCGATCCCGCGATATGGGGTGTCAACGTCCAGCCTTATTCTGGAAGTGTAAGCCTGTCTACTCTGATTCGACATGCATCATTCCGGGGCTGATCGTCAAATCTTCACAGACCGCCAAGTGTGTTACACTTCTCATGGTTTGGCTGGGTGGGACTGACCGGCTCTCCTTAGCTTCGCAGCCCTGACGGCGTTGATTCAACCCCAGGACAGACTTATGGGACTGGGACTGCCTGATGGTGGTCACCTTACCCATGGTTACTACGTACGTTCTACGCCCAAAACTTGTTTTGCCTCCTCAAACCGGCTTAACGATTTCCCCCAGACTGCGAAAAAGAAGATGACTGCATCTTCGATCTACTTTCAGTCTTTCCCTTACGGTCTCGACCCTTCGACGCAACTAGTTGATTATGTGGCGTTGGACAAGCAGGCCAAGATATTCAAGCCCCGTTTGATTATCTGCGGTGCTTCCGCGTACCCCCGAGACTGGGATTATGCAGCGCTCAAGGCCATTTGCGACAAGGAGGGTGCTTACCTGATGGCAGATATCGCTCACACGAGCGGGTTAATCGCCGCACAGGAGTTGAGTAGTCCTTTCGACTATTGTGACGTCGTAACCACCACAACGTGAGTGCCCTCGCGCTTCGACTTCCCATTCAGACTTGGAGACTGAGTGGATGTAGTCACAAGACGCTTCGCGGCCCACGAGCAGGCTTGATCTTCTTCAGAAAAGACGGTCAGAACCACCAAGACCTCGAGAAGCGTGTCAATGATGCGGTCTTCCCTGCTTGCCAAGGTGGCCCTCACAACCACGTCCGTTTGTCTCTCTAAACCCTTTTATTTTATCGTAATGTATCTTCCCTGCAGACGATCGCTTCCATCGCGACAGCACTCCTCCAGGTTTCCCAGCCCGAGTGGAAGCAGTACGCACGTCAGGTCATCGCCAACGCCAGAACTCTCGCCAGCTACCTCATCGAGCGTGGGTACAAGCTCCAAACCGGCGGTACCGACAACCACCTCGTTCTTTGGGACCTCCGACCTCTTGGATTGACCGGTAGCAAGATTGAGAAAGTGTGTGACCTTCTTGGCGTCACCATCAATAGTACGTGCTTTCTTCGCATGCCCTGCTCCATTTGTCGAGCCAGATTTCCTTTTAGAAAATGCCGTTTCTGGGGACGCCTCCGCGCAAACGCCTGGCGGTATCCGTCTCGGTACCTCTGCTCTCACATCGCGCAACATGGTGGAAAAGGACATGGAGATCGTTGCAGAATTCCTGCACCGTGCGGTTCAGCTCTCGCTCGTCCTGCAAAAGGAGGCTGGTTCGAAGCTGCTCAAGGACTTCATCCGGGTGGCGAGTACCGAGAGCGAGGGCAAGGTCGGGGCCAATTTGGTGAGGGAACTGCGCCGGGACGTCGTTGCGTTTGCCCGCCAGTGGCCTTTGCCTGGTGCCGACGTGTCTAACATTCAACGACCTGCGGGGATCGAGGAGGACGATTAGGGGGGATACAGGATGATAATCCTGGGCGCCGTCGCGAGTGTGTGATGGCAAAAGATTCAACGATCACGAGCGGATTTCGATTTGGGCGTTTCAACATCGCCATCACCGTTGTGTACCCTTAGATTTCCACGCTTGCACCCTGACGTGTACGAGTGACATACTTTGTGCAATGTACATAGTGGCAACGATCATCCTGATGTTCAGTTTGGTACGCCGCCTTCCGTCTTGCGATGATTCCGTTCACACGACACGACATCGGATGGAATATGAGTGTTTGGGGTGCGTTGTGTCGAAAGGTTCTTTTGATCAGGTTGGCGATGCAGACTACTACTCGAGTGTCTCGGACGAGATCCGTGGAAGGTAGGGATGACCAAATCCGGGTGTTTAGACTTCTAAAGTCTAGATGGTCGGAGTGAGAGTATAAATTATACTACAGTGTACTCCCTCATAACACATACCCCTTCTGGCGGCTCTAGTGGTTGAAGCATCAATCCAATGTGGTATGTCGTGCTGGGAGAATATGCAGTTCTAAAGTCATGCTACAAATTATTCACTGAGGTTGTAGAGTAAAATTCACAATTGGAAGCACTAGAGGTCTCCGAAAGGGTATGTGTTATGAGGGAGTACACTGTAGTAGTAAGCACTTACACCGAGTGCTGTAATTTAAATGAAACGGTATGACGGTATGTGCTTATCCTCCTCAGGCTGGTTCTGAACCGTTACCGGCTCCATTGCCTCCGCGCAGGGACGACTCAAGTACTTATTGCCCATTGAATGCCAACTTGGAATCATTTGTAATTCGCGTCTACAACGGCATTCTGATACTTATGGGTTCATCCTGCTCATTCCTGTACTTACTTATCCTCCTGGTTCTGGATCGTTACCAGCCCCATTGCCTCCGTGGAGGGACGACTCATTGCTAACTCGGAACGCCCACAACGTCCTGATACTTATGGGTGGAATGATTGACGTACAAGTGGACTTTAAATATGCATCTCCGACCTCCTCCGACTGAAACCACATACTAATGCGTGTCCACTTGCTGCAATGACATATTGACAATCATGCACTTGACTTATCTTCTGAAATTAGAGTGCCTGGCATATCTTGGGCAGGGAGTAAGACGATGAGCTTGGGGCGTGAGTACTTGTGTAACGAGACAAGCTTGTCCTGAGAGCCTTCTCATATTTAAACTCCGAACATCTCTAAATTCGGACTAGCGTGTCAGCAACTACTAGATTGTTTAGCCTCCCGGTCAACTCGGCGACAGGTACCATACACCAAGAGGCTTCTCTACGATTCTAGGCAGAATATTCAACATTAATATTGTCACAGCATGCAGAAATTTAGTAACGTTCCAGTTGTCGGAGGCTACTAGTTCGCTCTCAGGCTGGCCAGTTCAGGTGTGGCGGAGAATTTCAACTCCGAACTCGTCTCTAATTTTGGATTAGCGTGACGGATACAACGTTCTGCCAGTGACTGACATTGATTATCAATGATATAGCCTCCCGCCGGTGGGACTCGGACGATAGGTACCGTACGTCAAAGTGTCTCCACGGTTCCATATTGTCAAAGCGTTGCCAGTGCAGGAATTTAGTTCGAACCGCTTCGGCCAGTTAACGGCCGCAGTGCGAGGAGGTCGAAGAATTCTAGACTTGCTATGACCAACTTGTGCAAACGAACAGATAGGCCAGGCTCGGCGACCGCTCCAAGGCTCAGGGTGTGCACGTGGCGGAGGAGAAGCTTGGCAATCCCATGGAGAAACTGAAACTGAAGAATACGCTATCGTAGTACCTGGAAGTATGGTAATGGACAGGGTTGTCTTTGAAACGTTATCGAATACCCACGGATGTCGTGATTCGTTGAGCAAACCTCACGAATAGAGCGGGAAGATATGACTGTGCCTCTGGGCAGGTATTTAATCCAGTCCTCGTTCGTCTGCAACATGAAACCACCGATTCTAACCTATCACCCATGAACCTGCCTCCCTGGTCTCTCACTCTGAAAAGTGAGTGGTGTGCTTGGGCGCTGGGGAGAGATTGACGAGGCATCGGCTGTTTGTGCTCTCTTGGTTTTCCAGTTATCGCATGCGCATTCCACGGCGTTGCGATCGCATGCACGATTTTTAGGCTGATGTATCGCTGGTTTATGACCCGTTTTTGGTGGGAAGACGGGTGGGCTGCGTTCGCGCTCGCAGTCGACGTGTTGTGTCTAGTATCCGCTGTGCTAGAGGGACTCACGATAGGTAAGAACGAGACCTCATCCGACACGACTCATGTTCGCTCGACGCGTTCGTCAAACTAGCCCACATCGATGCCATCACCGACTGGATGGCCGCTCTGGGGTTCCCCTCCGTTCTCTGGTGCGCGCAAGCATGATGACTTTCTTCTTTTTTGCTGACCGTTCCCCCAGGGCTTGTCGGGCAAGCATCCTGGTCTCCATCGTCCGCGTCGCAGACCCCTCTCAGCAGCTTCGGCGCATTGCGTTCCTCGTCGGCTGTTCATTCATGGTCATGTGGGCCGCATTAATGGCTCAGAAAATCCAGATTTGCATTATGGATGACTGCATGGTCGCAGCTTCGGTAGGAATTTCTCAACTCATTAGTCAGTGTCCCAGTCATTCCCATGTTCGATCAAGATCTCAATCGCCCCCTCCCTCCAGCGGACGTGATTTCCGATCTATTGCTCGTCGTTTTGCCTGTTTATTTCCTCCGGAGGATAAAAATTAACCACCGAAAGCGGATCATGATATTTTCGGCGTTCTCAGCTTCGTTGTTGATCACTGCGGTCACTATTCTCCACTCCATCATGCTCTTCACGGTGCACTCCAGCGGGATCATCGTCATCGGTCACGCCAAGGTAAGTCACGTTCGATCTGTCATACTTTCTTGGGGCGTCATTCAAAGGGGGCAGCGGGGCCGAGAGAGAAAACATAGGTTTTCTTCCCTTGATGCCCCCGCCACACGGCGCTTGCATCATCCTATCATCCGTTCTATTCTTATTTTCATGACTCACGTGGCATACACGGTGATAGACAGCGCTCTCGCTGATCGTGTGCAACTTACTCGTGATCGTGGCGTTCGTGTACCGTATATGTCGCCGAGGCAGCGATCTCGATGCGATGGAAGATCCAATGTCGTTCACGAGTGTGGATCTGGACACGGGCTTCTCGGAGAGCGCTGCGGACAAGTACACGATGACGATCACACAACATTCGATGGTGTCGGAGACGTCTCGCTCGACGATGACCGGAACGATAGAAGTTGAAGAGAAAGAAGTAGGGCCTGTGGGATCGAGCCTGGCGTAATAGACCTTTTGTCGTGTGCAACTTCTGTTACAGGGGGGGACAAAACCGCAAGTAGATTCATTCCTTCACATACTGTAGTATGACTTGTATGATAAACCAATGTCCTTGGCAGCCGTTGAATATGCTGCTCCGAGTCGAAATTCTGGGCATGACAGCTTCGAATGGTTGATACGCGGAGTTATAGACACATTAGATACATGTATGATACCACAGACCGATTAAATCTAAGTTCTCCATCGTAAACTTTACATGTACTGTAAGAAACCCGCGCAAATGTTCCAACAAACTCACCATGTAGTACATAAACAAGCTCTACGTGTACAATAAGGTCTATGCCTTGAGATAGCCTGCTGCCCCAAGTCTTACAAGTGCTGGTCCATACTTTGATAACCAAGACCGGAGCCAACCAGTGCGAAAAGTGGTGGATCTATATCCTCACGGCTCCTCCGCTATAATGCTGCCCTGAATCGTCTCCGTGTTCGATGTCCTGGTGGCAACACTAGAAATCGTTGATGCCAGTGGACTCGAGGACTTGAACGACCAAGTGGACGAATTCGTCGTACATGAATCTAGACTGTAGGCTGCATGGCTGAGTTCGAGCTCGACCGTCGTAAACTCTATGCGGTTCCTCACGACTCCGCGCACGATGCGATAGATGAAGGTGACGATGACGAGCAGGTTACATACGATCACCGAGAACGCAGTCTGTTTCGAACGAGTTCGATGATGCACGTATCTGACATCAGGCGCGTGGTTATAAGCGCCAGAGGGGTACTCGCCTTGATGTGCCCGATAAAGAGGGATCCCGACGTATCGAGCTTGAAGAGGAATATTGCATGCATGACGGTGACGACGTTGATGACCATGCTCACAGAAAACGTAGAAAGGATGAGCATCCTGCTCTCTCGACTTAGCTTCACGCCATGCAAGAATATGATCGGAAGCACGGTCAAGAGTATGTCAGCACAGCAGTCCGCTGTCAAAAAAAAAAGAAATCAATCACGACGGACGATGAGTTGCTGAGAAATACCCGCGCTCACTGACTGTCTGCACGATCGCGATCGCAATCGTGATCTCACATGACTCGTGGGAAATACAACTTTGCAGTCGTTGAGCGATCATACCAATCCACATCGCTCCGAAAGCAAGGCCAACCCAAAGAGCGACTCGTTTCAATACGATTCCGGGTTGGGAAATGCGCACCATGGACGTCAGGATACTTAGCCTTGTCGCCCTAAAATTTGTCATGGCAAGTCGTTTAATGCGCGCCGTCGAGAGCATGTGGACACTGGCAGACTCACCACATTAACGTGGGGAACGCAAAAATGCAGATCCACTGGCCAATAGTAGTGAAACCGTGGTTGCTGGCTGAAGCAAGTATATTTCCGTGAGTCAAGTTTGTGTCGGCGGTGAGCTGATTCAATGATAGTCTTACTGCAAGCTCGAAGTGTACGTTGTTGGAGTACAACGGTGGACAAACTTGCCACATCGGTTAAGAGAGCTACGACAGCCCAGGCATCATCCCACCACATAAGGGCCATATACCATCTGTACCAGAGCCTGAACAAGCTGGAGAGTATCGCCAGGCAGTGGAGGGAGGCTGTAACCGCTGTGAGAGGTTTAGAAACAGCTTTGGATTATGACCAATGAGAAAAGAAGAGGGATTCACCAATCGCCGTACAGTTCCATGTCAAGTGCATCGTGTACGGTGAGTGGTACGAATGTGGTCGATTTGCAGCGTCTACCATACCTTTTGTACGTCCAAGCCAAGGGGAACGCGTGTTTTAGTAGCTCGTCTCTACATCATGCTCTGCCACAAGAGTCCCACAGACAGGGTCGGAAGAGATTGGACCGTCTGCACAGACAGTCTGTTACGTTGACAAAGTCGACTCTTCAACTTTGTTCATGCTGTGCCGCCAGAGGGAGAGCTCTGATTGGTCGCGTGTTTCCAAATGGGCAAAACCCTGGAGTAGGGGTCGGAGTCATCCCTCCACTGTCCAGCAGCTTTTTCGAACTGCTGATCAGTGACACTTTCAACTGCATTCACGTTTGAGTTGAGGGTCCAATGTT
This sequence comes from Xerocomellus chrysenteron, assembly GCA_038093415.1. Classification (NCBI taxonomy): domain Eukaryota; kingdom Fungi; phylum Basidiomycota; class Agaricomycetes; order Boletales; family Boletaceae; genus Xerocomellus; species Xerocomellus chrysenteron. Next base: position 2,773 of record JBBPSD010000432.1, on the reverse strand, counting down.
GGAAAATATATTCCACTGCAAGCATGCCGCCCCATTAGATTTTTGCTTTCAAAATATGGGACTGATTACCTCTGATTACTTTGCTTGACAAAGTTTCGAGCGTGCCTAGAATTCTAGGGACCCATAATTACCGCGCGAACCTCGGAATTTACGACGAAAAAGTTGCCTTTTTGGTTGAGGGACGTGTCTCTTTTTGGAACGCACCCAGCCAGGGGTACTACCGGAGAACTCACCATCGCAACGACCAGCCTGATGATGATGATGATGATGAAGTTCAAGTACGAAGTAAAGTACAAGACGACCACGATGGAAGACCACGATATAAGAAATAAGTATGATAGCATAAGTGCGGCCTTAGGGCGCGCGGGTGGTGCACGAGCACGAGCCGGCAAATACTAAGGTCGAAGAGCGACACGTTGTGAATCGTTGGGAGCCAAACGCAATATCGTACGAAAAGGCACGGAAGAGTGGAGGAGAAGGGTAGAGAGAACGAGAAGGTTAGCACGAGAGCTGGAGGATGCCCGGGCCACTGGGAACCAGCAGCGATGCCTTAGTAAGCCTTATAGCCACAAGGACACGGAAGTCCGTTGTATGTTAGTTTGCATGCCCCACGAACGTCCCAATGGTAACTCAGCTCAGACTGTCAAACAACGCGACCGCCGACACGAACCTAAACGCGAAGATTGTCAGGCCGACAGAGCCGGACGAGTCGCGCGAACCACCAGTCGAGTCGGAACCACAAGGGACAGGCGACGAGCTCGACGCACCAACTTGGCTCGGCGCGCCGCTCGAGGGTCGAAGAGGGCAAGAGAGGTGACGAGAAACGTCAACCCACGACGCCTAGCGACCAATGATGGTGTTCGAAGCCACCAAACGGAGGTCGATCGAGACCAAGACCAGCAGTCGAAGAACAGCGCGTTGCGCGACCACTCAGATGGCGACATGACAAAGAACCCCACGAGATCGCCGGAAGACCCTCCGGGTGCGATGGGCGACGATGAGCATCGTCCAGGCGCACCCACAGAGTCGCCCGACAAGGCTGAGGGGGCGAGGGGGCGAGGGGGCGAGGGGGCGAGGGGGCGAGGGGGCGAGGTGCGTGCGATATATGTCCCCCTTTTGGTGGGAATACGGGTGAGCTGCGTTCGCGCTCGCAGTCGACGTATCGTGTCTGATACTATCCGCCTGCTGTAGGTACCCGTGACAGGTAAGAATGAGACCCCATCCGACACGACCCATGCTCGATCGATGCGCTCGTCAAACTAGCCCAGGGGATACCACCCATTGATGACATCACCAACTGAATAGCCGCTTTCGAGTTCACCTTCGTTCTCCAGTGCGCGCGCAAGCGTGGTGACTTTTTTGCTGACCGTTCCCTTGGACGAGCAACCTGGTCTCCATCGTCCGCGTCGCAAACCCTTCTCAGTAGATTCGACGCATCGCGTTCCTCGTTGGCTGTTCATTCGTGGTCATCCGGGCCGCATTGATGGGTCAGAAATTCATTCATCAGTCAGTATCCCAGCCATTCCCATGTTCTATCAAGGTCTCAATCCATCCCTCCGAGCAGCGGACGTGATTTCTGATTTATCGCTGGTCGCTTTGCCTATTTACCTCCTTCGAAGGACAAAGATTACCAACCAACAGGGGATCACAATAATGACATTTTCGACGTTCTCAGCCTTGTTGTTGATCACTGTGGTCGTTATTCTCCACTCTATTGTGCCCTTCACGGGATCATCGTCATCGGTCACGTCAAGGTAAGTCACGTCAAGTTCGATCTGCTAAACATTTTCGTGGCGCGTCATTGAAAGGGGGACCGGGGTCAAGAAGAGAACGAACGAGAGACAAACGAAAGGCTTTAAGCCCACGCAACACGGGGCTCGCGTCATACTCATTCGTTCTATGCTTATTCTTATTGTTTTCTGACTCACGTGTAGCATACGCGATGACAGATGGCGCTCTCGTTGATCGTTTGCAACTTGTGATCGTGGCTTTCGTATAGCGCATGTGTCGCCGAGGCAGCGATCTCAACACGACGGAAGATCCGATCTCGTTCACGGGTGTGGGTCTGACGAACCACACGGAGAGCGCTGCGGGAAAGCGCACGATGACGATCACACAGCACTCGATCCCGATGGTGTCGGAGATGTCTCGCTCGACGACCACCGGAACGGTAGAGGTTGAAGAGAAAGCAGAGGGGCTGTGGGATCGAGGTTGGCTTAATAGACCTTTTATCGCGAGCTCCATTTCGGGGGGGAACAATATCGCGAGCAGATTCATTCCTTTACGTCGAGTATTGTTATGATCATAAAACAATCGTTGGATGTGCGACTCGGGCGGGCATAAGTACTACAAGGGATGAAAGTCAATTCAGTTAGACCTATTATACACACACATAAGCACCAACAAATCCCACAGGAATCCAGAAACCCCCGAGCGACCAGAACGATCCTTCTCTTTTATACGATTTCCCGTCATTCCCACGAGCAAGACCTTGTCATTCCCATGAATTAATGGTCTGAAAACCTGTCCCCGTAGGGGTCCAGGAGTATCATAAGCCGATTAAATCTAACATCTCCATCGCAACTTTCCAGCGGTGGGATACTGTCAGAAACCCGCGAAAACGTTAAACCTACTGCCCAAGCCGGAGCCAGCCAGTGCAAAAAGTGGTGGATCTATATCCTCACCGCTCCTCCGCTATAATGCTGCTCTGAACCGTCTCCCCATTCGATGTCCCGGTGACAACACCAGAAAGCATTGATGCTAGTGGACTCGG
>JBBPSD010000431.1:0-25141 GCA_038093415.1 Xerocomellus chrysenteron | reverse complement strand
TGGGGGCTCCGCGTCTTCCTCCTTTTCGACCATCTGACGGGATCTACCCCTCCTTGAGGGTTTCCGTACCGCCTCCTCCTCCTCCCGGTGTCCTTCGTCGTCCTCGACAAACGTGCGTGGCTTCTTCCGAGCGGGAGGGTCCACATCCTCGTCCCGTTCCTGCTCTCCATCCTCGCCCCCTTCATCTACATCCGAGCCCTCCTCCATCTCAGGGACCTCCTTCAGCTTTCCTGCGCCACTTTTCTTCGTAGAAGCCCTGCTCCCTCTCGTTCTCTCTGGGCCAACACTCGCGCGTCCCTTTGACGCCGATGCCGTTGAAGAAGGCTTGGCACGTACACGCGAGGACGACGATGCAGGCTTGGATCTTGATGTCGACCGAATCACATTTTCAGTCTCAATGTCTGTCTCGTCCAGTGCGACCGACTGGCCGCGCTTCCGCTTGCCGCTGGAGGCGTCGGAGGGTGTTGAACTCGAGCCCGCTGAAGTCGGTTGCGCGTCCGAGGCGCGTGTGCGAGAAGACCGTCGGGGGGGCATCACGGGCACGAGGAGAACGTCGCCGTTGATAATTGGCAACGCGAACTGTCACACTTCACGTGACATGACCACATGAAGTGTCACACACAGCCACGTTTTCCAATTCATTCATTCATCCACTGGCACTTGATCTGAGCTGCACCGAGTCCATGCAGCTCGTCGATAACGATACCGTGAGCGACTTTAGTATTTGTAAGATGCGGTACTGACTCGACGTTGTTGCAGTTTCTCAAACAACTCACTGCGTTGTTTGAGTCGACAAAAGACAAGGGGACAATATGGCTGACACACAAACGATGTGCGCCGACTTACTTTTTATTCATTCTACTTTTCTAAGGCTCATCACAACGTTGCGCACGTAGTGACTCATGATGGTGAGGACGCCACGATGGACGATGCAGGCCCGGATTGCGAGAAAGAGTACCCATGTCTGATCCGTGTCACAGACGGCAAAAAGGCCAACTTCTCTACGCACGTGGGTCCCTTGTTCTCATCGCGTTCCCGCTTATCCTGATCCCACCTCCATTCTCGCCCTACTCCCTCTTTCCGCCATACGTCGTAATCACGATCACACGATATGATCATCCTAGGTCTCCCCTTCCGATCTCCCAAAATTCCACGCCGCGTACGGTGGCCTCCTCAAAGCGTCTTTCACGACGCTCCGCAAGCGGGACAAAAAACGCGAAAAACAACGCGCGGAACAGCTAGCAAAACGAAAACAACGTATGGCAGAACCTGTCGTCGTCGATGGGCCCAAGCGCGGGAACGGCCGGAGGGAGCGACAGAGAAAGGTGAAGGCGGCGATAAGGCAAGAGCAAGCAAAGGAGCGGGCAGCGAAACGGGAGGAGGAGAGAGCTAAGGCGCAGAGATCGGTGGCGTGATCAGAGCTCAGTGGGTATGATGTGGGTGTGATGGCATCCTCCGGGAGGAGCTTGCCAATGTAAGATCAGGATGATGTACATATGGCTCATCGTGACTGACGATGGGTATCCCGCCGACGTAACAACGCTGCAAACTCTGGGTAGGAAGACCATTTGATGCCTTCATGAAGCACTCATGATATACATAGATACCAGTTCAGTGGACGTGTAACCTTGATATTGGTTGAAAGAGGGTTACCGCAGTACTTGTCGTAGGGGGTAGTAACTGCCGCGCACTTTTTCGTCGAAGACCCACTATCCTCCGCATCATAAACAGGTCGATGCGTGCGGAACTTGTAGACTTCAGTTTCCGCACTACACGCCACAAGATAACTAGAGTGTGTGTATAAGACAAACGGTTGTAGGACGCGCCCCATAATCCTGCTTGCATTCTATCATCGGTAAAATACTTCCCGTGTCCAGTTTCAGGCCGGGCTGCCCAAAAGTGCTCGGCAAAGACATCGGAGAAGGCTTTATCAACACACAAAAGTACCGTTTGCCGGCAAAAAGAAAACCATTGTCATCTTCATTATCACCGTGACGGGGCCGTCGATCAAAGTTGACTACTCCGAGTGCACAATTCTCTCCTGAAAAGACATTGGGACGGCGCTGGAGCCGAGCTACTGTCATGAGCCGCGAGAGGTTTGCGTCGAGGGGCTGGAGCGTATAGTGATGCTCCGAAATACCCACTTGCATTTGTATCAAAAGTAGGTTGACCTGGACACCGAACTTCTGGATAGTGTAGCCACGGTCGCCTCCGCCGAGTGCAGTGACTCTCGTGCCAAAAGATGAGGGTGAAGAAGGCAATGCAAGGGAATAGTCTGAACACCACCCCGCCCATGCAAAGAAAGTTGGATCCTGAGAATGCTGTGCAATAACTTCGAGTAATCTGCGGAATGCCATATTCCCCTCGCCGTATGCAATCGACATCGAGATGTTGAAGATCCCAAGAAGGGAATAGGCGATATCTTCTGCCCGAGTGGTCTTGCGCTTGGACGCCCACCTCATCTTCTCGGATAATGAGACCTCCATTGACCTGAACTCTCCCACATACTCCGCGTCGATTCCAGTGACTTTGCTGATGGCATCTAGCATATGGTTATTTCGTTTGTCGTTAGGAAGCTGGTTGTATGGTGAACGCCACTGGTACTCCCAAGGTGAAGTCAAGGTATTTTCCTCCTCTTTGGGGCAGATCGGAGTCCAGTCTTTGCCATACATCCTCAGATTCCTGGGTGCTAGAAGCTCCTGTAAAGTCCATCCCCTCGTAAACCAGGGCTCATTTCGGAAGTCCTTGACAGAGGAAGACCTGGCCAGATAGACGATGCATACGAAGGCGTCCTGATACCACCGGTACATCGACCGGATCGCTTCTTCCAGCTCCGCGCTACTCTCCTTATTGATGCAGCACGTATCTGACCACACGTACTCGCAACCGTACTCCTTTGCTTTCTCGCAGAAGCGGCGGAGTTTTTCGTAGCCCGGGCCCGTTGGACAGGGCCGGTCACCGTAAATTTTGCTCGACATGTCCCTGAACGCGGGTTCTCTACTCCCCCATCGATGTGACAATATAGCGAATCTGAGAAGGCGCTTGATATATTTCTGGGGAGTGGATCAGATTTCTGGGAAGGGAAGCACAACAGAAGACACGCAACCTTACATAGCAGCCTTACGTCCCCGGATCCCCATTTCTCCATTGTTCTCCTCGCCTCCTCCACATCGATAGACATGGTGTCTACGAGAGGGCGAAAAATTTCCCAAAGCTCGTCACGGCTGTAGAGCTTCATGTCGCTGATGCGAATGAGGTATTGCGGCAAGTCATTGTAAACACATGTATCAAAGTGCTCCAGACATATTTCGCGCAACGTGGACTCGGATAAGATATCATCTGGGTCAGCAGCGACTTTAGACTGTGAAGACATCTATGGGTTCGGGACAAGGGTGGTAATCGAGGAACGCACTGTTTAGAAACCTTTTATCTGTGTCCGGCTCAACCGCCTCGCCATAGCCACTTGTCATTTCCCCACAGGAACTTCACAGATAATTGGAGACCATATCCATTTTTGATAAATTTGTGTTGATCTACGTCCGTGGTGCGGTGTTGCGGGAATCACTGGTCTCAGTGGCTGTTGTCTTCTTTTTCTACTCCTCATTGGTCTTCATCCTGCTGACGTAGTCTGCTCAACGCTTGGCAGGAGTCGACTTTGACATTTCGTGGGACCGGATATGTTAAGAAAGTAGGAAAATGGTCTCCAAGTTCAACCACCGACATGGATCCATTTCCACCGCCTCCAGTCATTCTCACGCTTGGCAGGAGTCGACTTTGACATTTTGTGAGATCGAGTCCGAAGATAAGAAAGGAGGAAAATGGTCTTCAAGTTCAACCACCGACATGGACCCATTTCCACCACCTACAGGCGGGGCATCTCTCGTGCTCTCGTTCAGGATGCATACCAAGTACGTTCTCATTGTCGGCGGTGATGCACTAGCAGCAAGCAGAGCCTATGCCTCCCTCGAAGCAGACGCCGTCGTCAAAGTCCTCGTGAACGGCGGGTTTGAGGCGGTCTGTGAGGAGCTTAGATGGAGAGCTGAGCACGGCCAGCTCGAGGTCATCGACTGGGACCATCTCCCCGTTCCCGGGCCCTCTGTAGGTTCTCTGGACATGGACACCTCAAAAATGAGCCGGGATATGGCGGCCTTGGATCACTATCTCGCGGATACCCCCGTATCTCTCGTATGTGTCACCGATACCACCTCAACCTCGCCTTTCGCCCCCATCGCATGCTTCCGCGCGATCCATCTCGCGAGGTTATGCCGCGCTCGCCGTATTCCTATCAACGTCACTGACATGCCAGAATTCTGTGACTTTTCCTTTACAGCAACCCATCGCTTCGTAGACCCCGTTTCGTCGTCCAAGACCCCCCTACAAATCGGCGTCACTACGAATGGAGAAGGATGCAGACTTGGGGGGCGAGTACGGAGGGAAATTGTTGCTGGGCTATCCAAGGACGCCGGAGTCGCCGTGACCAAAGTCGGACAGCTCAGAAAGATGGCAGGGAAGTTAGCCAAGGAGAACGGAGCCCCAGCAGACGGTGATGGAGGCGAGGACTGCACCGTGACGACCCCCAACCGTCCGGTCCCCATTAGAGCACCAGGCGGTACCGCCTTGGAGGAAAGCAGTATTGAGGCTGCCAAACGACAGATGAGGTGGGTCGTCCAGGTCAGCGAGTACTGGCCCATCTCGCGGCTTGCGGCGATGACAGAACGCGAGATGAAAGAGATTCTGGACGGCGAGGTCGCCCACGAAGGAACCACCCTCGCCCTCTCGGCGGACGAGAAGAAATCGCAGCACGGAGTCGACGTTGCCCGTCCCCTTCCCAAACATAACAAAGGCCGCATCCTCCTCGCTGGGTCTGGACCAGGCCACCCCTCTCTTCTCACGCTCGCGACACACACGGCACTGACGAGACACGCTGACATCGTGCTCTCCGATAAACTTGTTCCGGCACCTGTCCTCGGACTCATTCCACCGCACATTGAGGTGCGTATTGCGCGCAAATTCCCCGGGAATGCGGACGGTGCACAGACGGAAATGATGGAGGCAGCCGTAGAGGCTGCTAACCGCGGCCTGACCGTTGTCAGGGTACGTGCTGTTCTCACCGCGACATTCCTTTGGTCTCGTGTGCTAATATGCCCGTTTCTCTGTTGCTCTCCATTCGACGCACTATATACGTACAATCCAGCTGAAACAAGGCGATCCGATAGTATACGCCCGCGCCGGCGAGGAACTTGCCTACTTTCGTGCACACGGCTACGCTCCACTCGTCCTTCCAGGGCTCTCCTCCGCGCTCGCTGCACCCGCATGCGCCGGGATCCCAGTAACGCACCGTGGCGTTGCCGAGTCCTTTGTTGTTTGCACCGGCGTCGGACGCCAAGGCAAGACGGTCTCTCTCCCAGGCTACGACCGCGCACGCACCGTACTCGTGCTCATGGGCGTCGCGCGGCTCAGCGAGGTCGTACGCGCACTCGTGGCGGCCGAACACGGGGGACGACGGGATGGCCCTGCTTACCCAGCGTATATCCCGATCGCGATCATCGAGCGCGGCTCGATGCCAGATCAGAGGGTACTCGTGTCGACGCTCGAGGATGTGGAGAGTGCGCTGGCGGGTGTAGGGGAGCAGCGACCGCCGGGGATGATCGTGATTGGGTGGGCTGTGTTGGCGTTTGGGCGCAAGAATGGGGAGGGTGGGGATGCTGGGGAGGGGGTACTCGAGGACGTCGAGGCTGATGCGGATGGACAAGAGCGGCGCGATCGACAGCGCATCGCAAAGTGGCTCGGTGGCCGGAAGTGGGATGTTTGGGAAGGGTTGGGCGCGGGATGGGCAGACCTTTGACTGTGCAATAGATAAGTCGCGCTGACAATCGGTGGCAGCGGGTAGCTCTGCTACTGTATTGACCAGCACGGGATACAATGTATGTGTTTAGTATGTATGTACTCTCTGCGACGATGCGTCATGCATCATGCATCATGAATGTGTTGCTGGCAACGTGTCACATGTATATGTTGAAATACGTACTAGCCAAAGCTTCGCCTTCTGCGTCAAAAGGCTTGCGATGCAAGTTGTCAACAAGACGATCCGCCCCAAACTGCTCTAACACAGATAGCTTCTTGACAAATGTCCTTCGCTACAAACATGTGAGGAGAACTCTACGAAAGAAATCCTCCGGGGCAATCGCCGGGCCGGTGCTCTATGCCGAAGCAGGTCATAGGACACCAAAGATGCTTCAAGTTAGTTTCCATCACACCATCAGACCGCACCCAGGACCGCCATACATCTGGTATGAATCGTAGGCTGCCTAATGGTACCCCACCACCTCAGTCGCATTTCCTATCGGAGGAGCCCGAAGTCGTTGGATCAGAAAACACCGATAACAGCTTATCCAGATCGTCACTACGCAAGCTGCACTTCGAGTGTTATGACGAATGTGTCTACAATGACTTGCCGCAATACCTCGTCCGTATCAGTGATATGAGACTCTGCAGCCGAGCGGAGCTCTGGAAAATCTTTCGGTCGCTCTTAGGCACCATAAGCATTGACTTGGAGAAGGCGAGGCATACCATGGAGCACGTTGGTGAAGCGGAATTACGGAAAAATTGCAAGGTCATTTGATGTGTTTCACATTCACGCTTCCCGAATCCTGATCGAAGTCATGACTCGACGTAGGACGACATCAAGCAGCTCCTTAAATACGCTATATTCTCGCATCGCTGGGGTGAAGAAGAGCCGGAATTCAGGGACATGTCGAGCAAGGTTCACGGCCAACGACCCGCCCCGGAGGGCTTAGGATATGAGAAACTCCGGCATTTCTGCGAAAAGGCAAAGGAGTACGGTTGCGAGTACGTCTGGTCAGATACCTGCTGCATCAACAAGGAGAGCAGCTCGGAATTGGAGGAGGCAGTACGGTCGATGTATCGGTGGTACAGAGATGCATTCGTGTGCATCGTGTATCTGGCCAAGTCTTCCTCTGTCAAGGACTTTGCTCGGGAACCCTGGTTTACGAGGGGGTGGACGTTACAGGAACTTCTGGCGCCGGAAAGAATCAGAATGTATGGGAAGGAGTGGAGTCCGGTCTGTCCAAAGGCGAAGGATGTGCGAGGAGGCAACGATTTTCCTTTTCCCAACGACAAACTCAGCGACTTCATGCTTCGCTCCATCAGCAAAGTCACTCACATTTACTTTGTCAACATTCGAGACTTCCATTCGAGGTCACCACATCTCATGGTGTCCACGAAGATGAGGTGGGCATCAAAACGAAAAACAACTCGTATCGAAGATATCGCTTACTCCCTCCTGGGAATCTTCGACATCATGATGCCAATCGCATATGGTGAGGGAGAGAGGGCTTTCCAGAGACTACTCGATGCCATCGCACAGCGCTCCGGTGATCCAAGCTTCTTTGCTTGGGCTGGGCCATGTTCCCGATATTCCATGGCCTTACCTTCCTCTCCAGCGTCCTACCAAGCAGTCGTTTCCAGGCCTTACTGTGACCACGATTACGCTATCCAAAAGCGTGGTATCCAACTCAAGTTACTTGTCATACGGGTGCGAGTTATCCCTTCACTGGAAACCCATCACTACATAATTCAGCCAATGGACGTTGACCTGGAACGGAACCTGACGATAGTCGGTCAACTTATACGTAGTCCCGAACTCAACCCGGAACATTCCCATGCGGTTGGCGTGGTAGACTTCCAGTTCGGTGGGTCGTTGGATGCTGATGGTCTCGGCATGGGTCGTCTTTTACCAGAGAAGAGCCACTTTTGCATCTTCATGCGGATCGCTCAGGGGCGCGTAGGGTCTGGCGTGGAGCTGGCTTGCAGGAGAATCGACACGAAAGGTATCCTGCCACTGATAGAATGCAAGATTGAGTATCGGGCACCGCTCAAGACTGTTCTTCTCGAGCACACTCGTTTCCTATTCATTTGACATGGCACGAAAGTGCATTTAGAGGCTGGATCGGACGCATAGAGCAATAGTGGACACTAAACGTTTTGCTAGTACATATGTACTAGTTCGATCGTTCTCGTTTTCAACTAGAACAGTGGAAGAATTGCCTTACAGAACTACTTCAAGACGTTGACGCCGTGCATCAGTGGGTGGGCCCACAACGCCACGCAATCAGTTTGACGAGCCATCGTCATCCGACTGTCAGCGTCAACTCGTCACTGTTAAAAGGGCTACTAGTTCGTCACTAACTTGGGTTACAACACCGCTGCAGGGAAGATATTTAGTAGTTGAAGCTCTCCGCGAGAACGAGCAGTGAGTACGTAAGCTGACAAGTTTGGAATCAAGGGAGCGCGAAGCGCGACCAGCTGGACTGACCGGACCGTTTGCAGTCCATTTCCCGTACGACACCACGCGGAGATATGGGGTCCGCGTGGATGCCCGTCCTTCGCCATCCACGAGATAAGCAACACTGAATATGTGCTATGATCACTGCTTGCGCGGTTCTCCATACTTATCGAGACCACCTTCGTTCCTCGAAATGTATCTCCCACCTGGTTCGACCCTTCTACGTTTGCTTCAACTCCCGTTATCATTGTCGAACCATAACCAACCAACCCTGCACTCTGTAGTGCCCGATGAGCATTTCGGGGATCATCATGGTCGTAAAGATTTAAACAATCTGGGGACCCTTTCGCCATACCACGATGCTCCCTTTGTTCATGGAGTTTCTGCGGATTTACCTGACGACTGCATTGTTGATCAGGTCATATTGGTGAGTTCTCAGCCTGGTAACGAGCCAGTGCCTTAAATGACATTCTTCTCAACGTCAGTTACATCGACATGGCTCTCGTGGTCCCCTCACGGAGAAGAATTATATTCTTAAGCTTGTTGACACCCTTCACAAAGCGCAGGACATAATTCAAGCCGCTGAACTTCCATCAGACCTGGAATTTCTTAAAGAAGGATACGAGTACCAGTTGGTCCCTGACGAGCTCACTATTATTGGGCGCAAAGAACTATTCGAGCATGGGGTTGAGTTCGTACATTATTTCCGAGTCAAGAATGCACGCATGACCGTCAACTTTGCAGATTTGGACTTCGTTATCCGACATTCTCCACGGATGAAGTGGTGTCTACCACGGTTCAAAGAGTTATAGACTCTGCGCACTCCTTTAGTCAAGGATTTTTTGGCCGTGAGGCAGAAGATATCAACTTTTTGACAACAGACGACTTTGACGACCAGGTTTCTTGGCTTGTTCCTTGGGAATCCTGTCCGAACCTGTCTTCCGTTGAGGGTCAGCAGGTAAATTCCATTGTATGGCCCATCTGCCCCATTGTGTTCAAGTTGTTAATGGTGGTGTACGTGTAGGCGGCTCGTAAGTGGGCAGCGAGGTATATCCCGCCGATCGTAAAGAGACTCAACGAACTTGTTCCTGGCGTTGGATTCTCCCCCGATGACATCATAGGTGCATTGTTCGCATGCCCGTACGATCTTGCAGCTCGTACCAAGTCCCCATGGTGCAATGTGTTCAAAGCATACGAGTTACAGGGTCTAGAGTAAGTTTAGGGTGTTGTTTCAGGCAAGGGTGACGTATCCGTGACGTGACAGATATGGGCTCGACTTGCTTCTGGATGGCTACAGCGGACATGCGTCCAGAGGTGACCCCGGGCCTCTGATTGGTGCATTCTATGTCAAGAAACTCATCGAACGGTGAGTGTTGGCGATATACGAAATCGGAATATACGAAATAATTTTACACGACAGTTTAACAACAGAGGATGCTAAGCCTCTCTTTCTAGATTTTGCCCACGATACCAATATACTCTTTGCGTTGTCAGCTATGGGATTGAACAAGTTAGTATTCCTTTGCGTGAGAGGGTGGTGTTATTGACAGTTATCATGACAGAGATGACGAGCCCCTCAGCCCAGTCCATCCACCCGCACACCGCAAGTTCAGAAGTTCCCATCAAACACCATTTGCTGCAAATATGGTATGGGAGAGATTTATGTGCAAGGAATCGTATGTAAATCCCCGCTCGAACCATAGTGTTTACGCTCACGACGAGTAGCTTCGAAGGTCCCCAAGTGCGCCTCGTGTTGAACGGAGCAACGTTTCCTCTGTTTATTTGCGAGTACTCCGAGGAAGACAGGGAATACGGAACGTGTTCGCTAGACGCATTTGTGCGAGCGAACGAGTACAGCATGAACGTTGAATATAAGAACGACATGTGGAACGCCACTTGCGGGGTTTCTCGCTAGCGCTGCTGCTGTGTTATTCCGGGTCTGCACGTAGCTCAGTCCTCCGACGAATCAGACGAAGAGTTGCGCCAGAGGGAAACCCCACAATTTTTCTCTTTGCCTCGTGTAATCCTCCCTTTGTACATAGTTCTACACTCAGATGCAATTTAAATTATCGAAGTGTCTCTTAGTACTACATAATGCACAATCAACCTGTGAAAAACGTGTGGCATGAACCCCCAGGCTCATGCAACATTTCACACGCGATTGGAAAATCTATCTTGCTGGATATCGCAGGATCAAGTGCGGCAGCGGTGGTTGCGCAAACTGGGTAAGTCACCGTTGATGGTTCTGACATTGTGTTCGCTGACCCATCATCCCGCGGCAGGAGTATTCGACAGTAAACCTGACTTCGTCGCTTCAGACGGCTGTAACGTTCCCGCCGACGTCGCGCGGGGACGATGCCGAACCGAGAGGGAATCCCAACTTCCAAGTTGGGGTTGGCGCCGTTCAACACTGAGAAAGCATTTCTGGGTCGGCGGGGTCGCCTTCGCTGCCTTCGTGATGGACACATACTACATAGGAAAGCTTATGCCATTACTTGTGGAACTTAGTAGTATGTCTCGGATGTACTTAGTAGCGAGGCCATTAACTTGAAGTTGCTTGGACCCGCAAGTTGGTCCCAGTCACGGTGATTATCTCATCTCCATTGGAGCGCGAGGGTCGTAAGTAACCTAAACATGCAACTCACCATGATGTGTTTCCAGGTCCAAGAGTTACTGGTGAAAATCTCAGGTGTTACATATGGTGTCGCAGGCATTGCTGCCGCTATCATCATCATCGCAATGCTGACGCGGCGTCCCAACGTCAGTAAAGCGAACAGGACCGCTCACTCGCTGAGTTCTGATTCACTTCCCTAGCTTGACGCATTCCCTACGGTTGGATCCAATAGCTTGCTTGGCCACTGGTGGGCTGGTTTCAAGTTCATGATCAATGGTGTAGATGTTATACAAGAAGGATACGAGAAGGCAAGTCTATGCTCCGCCATCATTCACGCATGCCATCACGATGTTTCAGCACAAGTCTGCGCCATTCAAGGTTGCGAACAAATATGGCTGGATGGTAATTCTGAGCGATCGCAAGCACATAGAAGAAATACGGAGAGCGCCAGACGATGAGATTTCTTTCATGGAAGCCTTTATTGATGTGAGCAACTATCCTGTTCTTCTGGAATTGACTCGTATTGAATGCAGTCGGAAGCAATTTAACTCTCGTTATACGATGGGAGACGAGGTCCACGATATCCCCTATCATATCGCGGTCGTTCGCTCGCAGCTTACTCGAAACATTGGAAAGATGTATCCTGAGATCAGAGACGAGGTTGTCACAGCCTTTGATGAAGTTTTGGATCTCAGAGGTCATGGTAAGGTGTCTTCTTTCCCGACAGTTTTTCTTGCATTGATCTGGGGAACTCTCAGAGTGGAAGGGTGTGCCAGCATTAGGTGCCATCCAAAAGGTCGTCTGCAGGACAAGCAACAGAGTGTTCGTCGGTCTCCCACTGTGTATGTTTTCCCTCCTACTCATCCCTTCTTTGTGATTCTCAATTCATCGCTCTAGGCCGCAATCCAGATTGGATCAATCTCAACATCCAGTACACCATTGGCATCGTCAAGACAGGGGTTGCAATCGGGCTGTTCCCTAGATTTCTAAGACCGTAAGTCGTTTCGGTGACCTGTTCGGGTACTAATTTCACGCCGACCGTCAGTCTAGCTGCCTGTTTCTTAACGGCCGTCGCCCGAGATACCATGCGCGGTTTGAAGCACCTTCGCCCAATAATCGAAGAACGACTGAAATAGTGTGCGAAACAGTGGGCGCAAAAGCCTGTTTGTTAGTTCTTTTTCCTGATATGAAGGTGCTCACTGTTATCTTTACCAGAACGACCTTTTATCGTGGTTGATGGAGGAAGCAGAAGGTCCTAAGTTGAGGGCCGAAGACTTGACAAAGTGTGTGCTGTTTGTCAACTTTGCTGCCATCCATGTGAGTATAGTTGCTATCTGGTCGCATCTGGCCCTGACTGGTCAACTTGTGCCAGACGACTTCCAATGTACGTCCGAATCAACATGGCAGTCCTAACTCAACATAACATATGCTCCGTTGTAGAGCTTCACTCATGCACTCTTCTACCTTGCGGCGAATCCTCAGTATGTCCAACCGCTTCGCGAGGAAGTTGAAGCTATCGTTGAGCAGGAGGGGTGGTCGAAAACTGCACTGGGTAAGATGCGTAAAGTTGACAGCTTTCTTCGGGAGTGTCAACGTGTGGAAGGAATGAATGCTCGTAAGTGTCCCCGCATTTGTTAACGAGGCGGGCATCATGATCACTCGGCTTATTAGTGGGCGTCGCGCGCAAGGCCATGAAGGACTTCACGTTCTCGGACGGAACTTGCATACCAAAAGGAACAATTATCGGTGTCGCCACTCGATCTCTACATCATGATGAGAAGTTCTACGAAAATCCTAATGTATTCCAACCCTTCCGATTTGCTGAAATGCACGAAGAGGACTCAGAGGGTGTAAAGTACCAATTCGTCTCGACTTCCATCGAGTACCTACCCTTTGGACACGGTAAACACGCATGGTATGCGATCTTCATTTTCTCATCTTCTACGGACATTTGATCGGATTGTCCGATAGCCCTGGACGTTTCTTCGCTGCAAATGAAATGAAATCCATGCTCGCACATATCGTTACGACATACGATATCAAGTTGGAGGACGGCGCGATGCGCCCGCAAAGTTTGCACTTTGGTACTTCGATCTCACCCGATCCGCGTGGAAAAGTCTTGTTTAGAAGGAGGGTCGACTGAGCGATTTTCTTTTTGCTCCCGTTACGTCTTTGGCCTTCTGCCCTTTTTCTTGCACCGGATTTTTTTTTTTTATGCAGGGATTCGAACATGTACTTGGTTTCCTTCATCGCTGCAGGCTATGACTATGTGCTATTTGGACTCGGTCTAATTATTCGACTCAACGTCGCACCAGTTGTAACCATCGACAAGACAAGCAGTACTAGTATTTGGCTTGATTATCGTAACGGCTGGCAGATAGAGAGGTTTTTGAATGCTACGAATAATCATAAGATGCAAACGCATTTGCAACGTCCTGGTATGACTCCTCCAAACTCCGCAGCGGGGAAATACCCTAGCCGCGGAAGCTTCGATATAATCACGAGAGCGAGTGAGTACAGTCGACTCCCTCATAACACATACCCCATATAACCCATACTCCCTTATAACCCATAGCTTTTTGAGTTTCCCAAGTCCGTTTGCAGGTCATAACCCATGACTCTCTCATAACACATAACCCATAGCAAATCTCGACACCCAAAACCCATACATATCGTATATCATGGGAATAAATTACCAAATAGAGTAAGATTTTTGGTTCTCCTGATCCAAATTTGGCAACAGTGAACCGAAACACCAGCTTGTTCCCATGAAACCCATTGGCTCTCGTTCATACCACTGAAGCCCAGGCCAATAACAATCCTGTATCTGAAGAGGAGAGGCTTGTTACTGAAGCTTTGGACGTCTTGGAGGCGACAGGGGCCCTCCAATGTTCAAACCAAATGGACATCACGGAGCTGCTCAATCCAGTTGCCAAGTCAAGTCTTTGATGCAGGCAGCAAGGATATTTTTCAGGCAGTGATGGACACAAAGGCGGCGCAGGAATTGAGCAAGGGTCACGATGGTGATGAGGTCAGTGCTGATGGGAATAATGACTGCGACGAACCTACCAAACCACCTCCAACATGGAAGGAAGCACTCCAGGCAATGATGGTCTTGTGCAGGTATGCCAATGAGATGGATGATCCACTTGTACATAAGGTAGAGGCGGTACTGGGTTCGTTCAGGCGGATGACACAGGTCCATGAGGTGAAGAGTATGAAGGACAAAAATTTGACTAGTTACTTTACTCGTAAATAGCTTCACTTAGTAGTAGAGTACTATCCTTATTCGCACATAATGGTTACTCAAATTTCGCTGCCGTAAAGGTCGACCTCCCCGATAACGCATACTCCCTCATAACGCATACCTTTAGGCCTATCCCGAGGGGTATGCGTTATGAGGGAGTCGACTGTAGTAGAGTCGTCAAGCGATAACGTTACACACTGCGCTGCAGATGAGGCTGACATCGTGTCTACCAGAACCCCCCGTTGAATTGCACTGCTAGTGAGGCCACGTCGATATCTACATTCCCACTGCCAAATCACCGTGTTAACAATTCGGACGCTCGTCCCAAGCACAGTGACAACTCCCTGGCTGGCAAACGCTCTTCTGGATTCCACTTCCAACACATATTCAACGACTCAGCCCGACATCCAAGGAACTACCTCGGGCTCTTCTGGCCGCGGCGACAACACCCCTGAACGAGGTCCTATACGACAGAGATATCCCTTCTCCGAAGGAGCCTTCATCGTGAGGAGCTCGAGCACGGTCATGCCGAACGCAAACACATCCGAGGCCATCGTTGGCGTCGTGTCCTCGCCCTCATTGAGCTCCGGGGCGTGCTAACGGACGGCGGATGTGCTAGTGAGGATGATCGTGGCCGATTTACCGACGGCGTCGGTGAGGACCTGGGTGAGTCCGAAATTGGAGAGCGTGACGATTCCCTGGGGGGATGAAAGAGGTGGGGTGAGCGGGAAAGGGGGGAGAAAGGACGGTGATGCGATCTTACCTGTTCGGAAACCAACATGTTGGTTTGTGTAGCGTTTGACAATCAGCATGGACGACGCTCGAGAGGTGAGCGCTGACTTACGCATTTCACTAAGAGGCATCGGGGTCAGTAAACAGGAGATATTGGATGAAAGATTACCGTAGCACGATCTGTTGGCTGTGCAGATACTCAAGGCCTTTGCCTTTGGCTGCTTGACTGAGCTGAGGACGTGGTGGCCAACACCAACGCGCGCACATCATCACGATGCTCGCATCACTTAATTGACTGATTATTCTGAGGATCGTGTCGCAGCTTAGCGCCTTACATTAAAAAAGTTCAAACCAACCCGGTCCCCATATTTAGTATTCGTCCGAGACAGTGAGGAGATTAAGTGGAGGACATCCATACAGACAGTTGTCGATAGCAATCTGAGTGACATACTGGTAGCATATCAATAGAAGTAATTATGAAGGTACTTACAACAAACGACTAGTAACATCGAAGAAATTTAAAGAAAAACTGGATATCGACATTGTCGTCCGCAAATTGATGTGGCTCTTTTAATGCGTTCCACCGATATTGATATTGTCCGCACGGCCACAACATATCCATGAGGGTATCGACATTGAAAAGAAAAGTGAGACATTAACGTTGTACGACGATAGTCCTCCAACTTCTCGCTGAAAGAATTACTGAGTCCCGGTGCTAAGCGCGCGAAATAGACCCTCACCTCTACGTTGTTTTGCGCACCAGAAGCCTCAGCTTTCGTTTCATCCGGGACGTTGGCGGAACCAGCTTCTGAGCGCGGCGCGGTCTTGGGCGGTTGGCACGACACAGGGGGTTTTGGGGTTACCTTCTTCTGTGAAGGACAATAAGTAACGATATTCATAAACGGATAAGACACATGAACGAGCCTGTGGTCTAACAGTGGACTTTCCAACCGTCCGCTAAGCCGAGTGGTCAGATATCCGTGCCATGCATCAACGGAAAAGGGCACACTCACTGCTAATCGCTTACCGGGGGACATCGTTGAAGGTTTCTCGTCTTGGGGTGTCGCTTGCGTTTGTGATGGGATACCAGACTGGGAGCACGCATCGGAGGGAGTTTGACGGGGCGTCCGATTGTGACTGCGTTTCGTTATCACTTTTCCGAACCACTTGGTTCGACGATTCCCCTCATATGACGCGCGGTCGTCAAAGGTTGGCTTTGGGCCGGGCATCTCTACAGACGGGATCATTGGTGGCTCTGGAGAGGAATGCGGTTCAGCGGTGAATGAGTCCGGTGGTGGCACATCAGACTCGAGAGAATTTTCACGCGATGCTGGCGAGGGAGGCTCCAACGTATTGTTAACATGAAGTACAAAAGACCTTATCGCTACATACCTCATCGTAGTTGAATAATGCGACGGATGTGCTCGGAGGCAATTCGATCTGTTATCACCATCAGTGAAGCGCCTTCGGGCAGCAACCATGCTAATTCTTGCCTCAAGCAGAGCATCGTCGTCGTCATCTTCGCCACCAGTCTCTAGCTCCGGAAGATTGGAATGTGTTCCATCGGGCTGTTGGTCAACTACCTGTACATAAATCGGGATCGGCTCACTCTTCCAGCGGCAAGCGGCAATATGATCCCTGCTGGCTTACCTGGGAAGTGTTTTGTTTGTCTTCTTGGTGCTCTCCGTGTTGACGGTCAGGCTGATCTTGAGGTCTTTCCGAGTCGGGTGATACCTTGGTTCCATATGTCAACATCCAGAAAACCCGTATCACCAAACGGAGACGTGGGTACTCACTGTTTGGGTCTAAAACCCACAAGAGGGATGTTCAGAGCGCTGTAGATGACTGAAAGCAATGACTCACATTCTGGGTTCAAGAAGGTCAGGGGTTTATAGAAATATAGACCAATGGGCGAATGCGAATGTTATCTGTCGCCCCAACATCGGGAATGTGGTGCTTACTGTGGGAAGATGTCCCAGACCGGCTTCCCATCCCTTGCCATTGTTCAACAACATCCAATCGTAGATACCATCATCTTTCTCTCCGATATACTTGAGAACCTTGGCGAACAGCTCGCGAAGGAAGTCGTAGTCGGGAGTCTCCTCGAATCCCAGCTTCCGCACATAGTTCATGTAAATGGCAAACTCCTCTGCAAGGAATAAGAATGGACACAATGTGTCGAGAAGGTTGCTATCACCATGCCCTCGTGGACAGCGCTGACATGGCGGTGCACCGAAGGACGGACGTACCGGGAAAACCCTCACACAACTCCGAAATTAGGGTAGTCTGCTTCTTCTCTCTGATCTTCTCATACACTCGTTTGCTGGTCTCGGCCCTGAGTCCTTGCCAAGGAAGGTTACCTCGCAGGAAGTACATGAACACATGACCCAAAGACTCTAGGTCATCTCTCCGAGATTGTTCACGGCCAAGATGTGTGTTGATCGACATGTATCGGGCTGTACTGCTCAGGTTTTTGCGTTCACGGTAAGGAATGTGAATTTTAGTCTTTGGATCTCGGTAGTGCTTCGCCATGCCGAAATCTAGATAGCCCGAAAGTCAGATCAGCAAGCTCAAGAGAACCACAACGTGCAATGGTATCTGCCAGGGCATCACGGCGACGAGATCAAAATAAATGTGAACCCGCGGGGAACATGTAGGGTGGAGGATGACGAATTTTAGCAGGTGCGAGAAAGGAAAACGTACGTACCAATGATATGAATAACGTTGGCAGTTTTCGTGCCGGGGACGCCAATGAGAAAGTCATCGGGCTTGATACTTCGATGAACCAGGGACTTGTCATGGACTGACTGAATGCGGGTGATCTGAAGTTGGATTAGTCCATCGACAAACATGTGTGCAAAAATTCGGGATAATTCGAGAGAAAGATAGGACAATTACGTCTCCATACCATGATATGTACACTTGAAGTATGTGCGCGCATGCATGAAAATACAATACGATGTCGAGACCACTCACCATCTGCTTTGCTGCCATACATACTGTCTTGATGGTGAACTTGCGTGCACACATGTCGAAGAGGTCCTCAAGATTAGGACCAAGCAGATCGATTACGAGGAAATTGTGGAGTCCTTCCTGCCCGAAATGGTGGACTTGAGGAACGCCCACTGGAACCACAGCTTGAACCGCAGACGCGAGGAAATGGGTGAAATATACGCACATGTACCGTTGAGTGCTCTATAGGATCGAAATTCATCCCGTAATTGGGGGACATCGGACTTTCGTGGCTCCTTTGAGAATGAGAAAGGACGGAGATCAAAGAGTTGTCTCCTCGGGGAAACGGCAACTCACGAATTTGATAGCAACGGGCTGACTAGTGAGAAGCTCGGTGCCTATGAAGACGGGATGTTGAGTTCAAGACGAGCCATCATGAGACAAGAGTAAGATAAAGCCCCCATCGACAGGTCATTAATGATGCTAAATTTACGGCCATCTAGTATAGCTTAGGAGCCTGGAGGACTACAGCACCTCCGTGTTTGATAATTGAAGCGCCTGATACTCTTAGCGGCTCCCAGGAAACGACATGTTAGTTTGAATCAGCCTATGTACCTTCGAATACGACGCCAAACGAGCCCTCTCCGATTTTCTTGCCAACACGGAAATGATTGCCCACGATGACATTCGAAATGGTGGACTGAGAGTGATGCCCCGAGGATGAGGCTATAACATGGGGGGTTGTCATTTAGGGATGAAGGGAAAACGTTTTGAAGAACGGCAATCCGAAGATGGCTGAAGCCTGAGGAGAGGATGCGAGATGGAGTGTGGTGCTGAGTGAAGATAGCGCCTACTCCGTGAAGCTCGAACGACTAACAGTAAGATTCTGAGACTCACGGGGTGGACGTAGGTACAAGTGACGAGTACTATGTACGGTGGCCTTGCTCGAGGCTTACCTTATCGCAGCGGCGCCAAGGCGCCAGTCCCCGACTCTGAACTTGAATCCGGCCACTGGATGTATCATATTGCAGTTTTCAAAATGACTCTGATAACTGGTTTCCAGGCCCTTCAGGAATCTTGTGTAATTGTACATACTACATTAGAGTGTTCTCATAGTCCTTCCATAGTAGCGCCTGCGCTTAGTGGCGGGAGGGCTCCATGATTGTCCGGAGCAAGTTCGGAGCCACATGTAGCTACTCTAGGCTTTACTCAAAGAGTCTCAAACTAATGTGAAGCACCATTACTGTTGTTTTCACGTGACTTGTCATTGTGGGAAAACCTCGTCCAAAAACACACCCTAGCTTCAGTCCTTCATATCTGCTCAGCAGCTGCTCGGAATTCGTCGGTGACGGTGCCATTTGACTGGGATGGAGTAGGGGATCATGTTCCGGGTTGACCGGTGGCGAAAAAAATAGTTTTTGTAAATGCGGAATTCATGGGGCTCCGGAATGCAGCCGGGATTCTTGCTCACATGATGGAGACTCATTAGCACGACAAAACAATGTCCATTGAGGGTACTAGTAATGATAGGAATGGTACTATGCAGTGCGGAGCTAGGAATCCCTAGATAGAACCAACTGGCCAGTGCTTATGGCCCTCATGTTGTTGAGAATTCTGGTATTTCTTATTCAGATATTCTTATCCTGATACCAGATTCTAGAGCGGTCTATGACCTTATCTTTACGCTATTCATATTACTCATCTTATCAAGATAAGTTATCTCTTATCTTGATGATCTAGACTTATGATGTCTTTATGACGTCATTCTTATCTTTTATGATGTCATTCTTATCTCTTATCATGACATCATATCGTTATCAGCCAATGGCTGATATCTCTCTTATCTCTTATCATACTATACAGTTATGATATTAGAGTTCAGTATCAATACGTACAAACAGTACTAGATACTATATAAGATGGGCCTTACAGCCTATCTCCCTATCAAACATAGTTCTATTGAACTATCATTGTTCTTTCACTTGGTTCATCCCTAAGCCTCTCTGCTTATACTTGAACCACTTCAATCCTTTGTCACCATCTATCAAGAACCAGTCTAGTGAGCCTCCCACTAGACAACTCATCCCTTCGTGTTCCTGTGCTATCGGGATTGTATTTCCGATACATGTCAGCTTCCACAGACTGGAAGATGAGTACTGCAGTTCCATACTCAATCCCCAACCACTGCTGGAGCAAGTCGATCAGGATATATTCGCGCGTGAGCTGGGAAATACGATCAAACTCCTTGGCCTCAAGTATAGGTCCGAAATCACTAAACTTGGCGCCACCAGGCGGCTTCTTCTCGCGTTTCTCGAGATGCTCAAACCAGGGAATAATGTCTGGGATTGGCACTGCAGACCCAAGGGAATTCAGTGGTGACATAGCGCCAGATGAAGGCAATGCACTGTGGGATTGATGCGAGGAATCCGAGAGAGGCTGCAGGATCGATGGCTGGGGAGATGGGCATGCCTGAGCCACTGGAGATGGAATGGTTGGCATGGGCCCAGGTCCCATCTGATTTTGCACCACTGGATGATCCGGGTCGGTAACGAGGCCACTACCGACATTTTGCGTGCGCGGCCTTGCATTTTGAGTAGCAACAGATGGTGGTTTCTTGTCAACCATTGCTCTTCCCTTCCCCTAAATTATGTATTGTAAGAAAGAGAAGTTTGAAGAAATAAAAAATCAGGATCACTCACTATCTGGACTGCCCAATACGAGATACTGTTATGACTCAATTGATAGCACATGTTGGTGCCAGGTGGATTGTAGCAATAGACAGGATTTCCAGGGTCCTTGGTGTGCGCATCACACTTCCAGTGCTCGTGGAGTGCCGCAATAAACTCTTGTTGCATTTCTGTTCCATCCATTTCAGAAGATGGCGGCTTCTGTTTGGAAGACGACCCCAAGTTTCTCACCCTCTGGAAACAAAATGAATAATAGAAAATGTGACGGAATGTTTGACCTACCACCTTATTGTGATTGCCGGTGGGTGCTGGAGCAGCCGACTGGTCCTCTGATGCTGCATCGTCGAAGTAAACCACCACAGGTTTCATTGGTCGAGTTGATGGCTTTCCACTGGAAAGAAGGGGAGCGACAATGAGTGGTCACATTGTTTCTACAAACATTTCGAGATCTTTGTTTGATTGTATGGAAGTAAAGGCTGTCTTTGCCTTGCAATTGAGTCGATATTGAAGCTTGATGAATCCTGGATGCCATCGTAGTTTCTCTGCGACGACATTGCAAAGCTCGTCAAGAGTAACATTCGATGATGTCTGGAACTGAATTTGTGACATCTTCGTTCCCTGAGATTGAAGCACAGCACATTGGATCTTGAAGACTGGTGGAAAAATGGATCTGAGTTGGTATGTACATCGAATGCACGCAAATGCTACTCACGACAGGTCACTGGGTCATATGATGGCTTGGTCAAAGCCTTCTCCTTGCTAGCAGGCTTGGCTGACAGGAGCTGTTTGGTATGTGCATGCTTTGCTACCGGCTGTAGGCGGGAACGACGTTGTTCAATGAGATCGCTCAAGCCATCATCTGCGTCTGAATCGCCGAGATTGGATTTGCTGTCCTCTGAGCCCATCGTAATCTGCCCCAGATTGAACTCTTCGTAGCTCCTTGCCTCGTCCCCATCTGCCTCGGATTCAAAGTCGAAATTGATGGGCCCTCCACCGATGACAGCACTCATGAGCTTGACTGGATCACTAAACTCGGCAGTCTGAGTATTGGAGTGGCTTAGGCCATAGAGATCATCGAATTCGTCAAGCTCAGGGATAGCATTGAGGCCATCTGCTGGTAGGCCAAATGCTCCAACGTCTACATGCTCGTGCAAAGATAATGAACGTCGGCACTTCGCATGGGGAGCCGTATTGCTGGACTGAGGGGTCTGCTGTCTGTCAGGTAACAGGTTGGGGGCCGTAGTTGCAAGCTGGGGAGTTGGAGCTCATCGTTTCCATGCGGTAGGTTCACTTGGGAGTTCAAGAGGTGGGGCGCTGTTGCCACAGGAACGGGTGTGAGTTGGTTGAGCAAGCACTCCTCAGAGCTTTCAGCACATTTGGTACATGCGGTTTCACCAGGAGCGAACCTGCAGGCTATCTTGCGGGTTCAGCAGCGTAAACACGTCCCAGATGTCGCTAACGAGTCAACAACAATGATCAGTGGAAGCGAATTGAGACAGTGAGGAAAAGCTTACCTTTCAAGTTGGCAGTAGGACCAGGAGCGGTGGGTGGAGGCTCGGTGGTAGGAGTAGGGGCGGTGGTAGGAGTAGGGGCGGCAGAGCTCTTCTTGTGCTTTTTCTGAGACATGGAGTCGGACCGGTGGGTGTTTGAGCTCAAGCTGCGGAGCACTATAAAATTCAAATTTATCCTGTACCAACCGAGCCTCATGTTTAGTGACGTACATGGCACGACGAGCAATGACATACAATAAAAATTTCCAGGGGGGACAAGTGAATGTGCGACAGGGGAGACAAGCGAATGTGCGGCAGGATGAACCCTGGTTCGTTACGTTGCATGACTTCTCGAGATGAAGAAGTGGCACAGGGGAGGAGCGAGGAGACAAGGGGGTGAGGCGCATGGCCTCAAACCGGGTCTTGGGTTTGTCGGAGGTGAACTTGACCATCCTCTTGGTCATTCTTGCGACAACCTGCGCTTGAATCGCTGGTTGGGCACGACAAGTTGAAGAGGTGGCTTTTGGAAATTGTTGCCAGACGATGGCTTCCACAGATCAACGCCCGACTGAGAGTTTGCTGTGGGATGCAATGAGGCGGACTCTGAAGGGAGCACATCGAAAAAAGGTAGGGGACGCGCGGTTGAAATGATGGGTCGCGGAACCTGCGAGGAACGTGCCACGGTGGAGCACGACTCTGATAGGGACAGAGATATGGATCCACCATGCGACGCAGATGAATGAATATGCGACAGGGGCTGCATGGGGTGAGATGTTGTTGTTGGCATTGCAGGGGGCGTCGAGTGTGTCATATCGACCATGTCCTCCATGTTGTTGGGGGTGATGGCGAACAGCTCGACGATATTCAGAGACGTCTCCGCATCGTCTTTCTGGATGCTGATTTCGCTCGTGGAGGGGGTTCAACCTGATCGTTGAGCGTAATCGACGCCAGCTTGATTTCGTCAATGCCAGGGAGTGCAGGCATCTATATGGGGTGCATGTCAGTGGGCTGTTGCATGCCTGAGAGTCCAACACCGGGTGTTCCGGAGCCGAAACCAGTACCATAATACATGTGCTGCGGCTGATGGGTGCGTGCACCAAAGATAAGGTCGCTGGTGTAATTGGAGTTATGGGTGAGGCCCCTAAATGTGCTGGTGGAGAACATCTCAGGGTCCGAAAAGGTGGAGTGCGTATCTCCAACGCCAGCCTCCGAGGCAAAGTCATGAAGGGTGGTCGGAAATAAGTCGTACTGATCCATGACGCCGTGGTTGAGGTGATGAAAGGAAAAGGGGGACGATGGTGCTGGGGAGAGGCCGTCGGCAAAGGAGGAGCCGCTGCTGGAGAACGTGAAGGTGTTGAGCCAGGGATTGGCAGAGAACCAGTCCTGCGCACCCCAGAGGGACTTTCCGATGGTGGACATGCGGCGGATGAAGGGGGACTGATTGAAGGGGTAATCGGAGGATATGTGCGACGAGGTCAGCGAGCCAGCGTTGGCTGACCAGCTGCTGGAGTGGATCAGTGTTTCGATGCTGGACCATGCGCCCTGCGACTGGGACAAGTCGGTTAGCTCTGAGAGGGACTGGTACGCGCTGGGCATGAAGTTGGGGATGGAGAGGGGTTCGGACAGAGCATCGATGGCCTCCATGTCCATCTCGGGAAAGGGCTCGGTGGAGGAGGGGGCCACGTCCTGGGGGGACGTCTCTGTCGTGATGGGGGGGCACCTGAAGAGCCTGCAGTCCGCTTCCTCTTTCTCTGCTGAGCTGTCCTCATCTTCGGAGCAGGTGGAGCTCTCTGGGACGCTCTTTGTGCTGCCTCTGAGGAGTCTGGAGGCGTGCTTCTGGCATATTGGGCCGATGTGGGAGGTGGTGGAGGGGAGCTGGTTGTCCGTTGCTGCGCGGACGGGGAGGCCGTCTCGCTTCTTCTTTGGGGCGTTGCGCGGCTTGTAGCCTGCAGCCTGGTAGAGCTCGGGGAAGGCGTTGTGGAAGTGGTCGCGGAGGTGGGTGGAATGGCGGTTCTGCTCCTGGAAGACGGGGTCCTTGACAATGGTGGCCCATATGGTGCCATGCTTCTCGTAGCTGGCCTTGAGTGCACGGTCCTCGTCCTCTGTGAAGGGACGGCGCTTCTTTGAGCGGGTCTTTTCGAAGATGGAGCGGCCGTCTGGGAGGGTGGAGCGAATCTTGGAGGAGAGGTGGGTCTTTGCATTGGGGTAGTGCTCCCTGTACACATCAGGGAAGTAGGTGCGGAAGCTGGAGGGTGTGAGCACAGCATGGGAAATGGGGACGTGATGCACCGGTCCTTGAGGTCGACGGGGGAGCAGTTGTTGAACATGAGCGCCAGGTCCTTGAGGATGGCCTTCCAGTTGCCGACACCCCACTGTTGCAGGGTGAGCGTGCGTGGGCTGCGCTGTTGTGGACGTACCGTGTTGCAGCCGTCGACGAGCATCCGCGTCTCCTCCTCGGACCACTTTTTGTGCTGCTTCTTGTGCATGACAAAGACATCCTGGTCCGCGATCCTGCGCATTTTGCCCTTGTGTTCTGGTATGTTTACGTGGGTGCCATTGTGGAATGTCCAGGCGGGGACGAATCGCAGGGATGAGGGGAGGGAGAGGGAGACACGGTGGTGGTGCTTCAAGAACGAGTTGAATACATGAGTGAATGGAGTGGGGAAGGAAAACTTACCTGAAGGTGCCACGTTGTTGTAAATTGAGGGTCTTTAGTGCCATGCTGGAGTAGGGATGGATGTAGTTGCGTGTGTCGAAAGATCGCGATGGTATGATGGTAAAACAAATGAGTCACACAATCATAAAGCGTCTCTCGTACTCAGTATCCAGATGATTTCACAGATGCATACTACATAGTAAAAGAACAACAAAACCACCTAAGGGGCCATAGTACTATCAAATATAATGACAGTGCAAGAACCAGCCATATACATCCTCAGAACTAACAGCGTACAGCACGTCGAGCAATGTGAAGTAAATGTCTTGATCGGCCAGCTGTGTCATGGCCATTCGTGCATAATCTCCATTTCGACGGAGGTGATACTTCATAGCTGAAAATGCAAGCTCGATCGGATTCAAGTCGGGGGAATAAGGAGGCAAATATTCGCAGCGCAT
>JBBPSD010000430.1:0-25160 GCA_038093415.1 Xerocomellus chrysenteron | reverse complement strand
ACTGAGTTTGAACTAAAAAGGAAAAACACATGGCATTATGCGACGCAGCCGAGGATAGCCGAAAGAGCCGAAAAAAGCGTCGGGTACGACACCGTTCTCCGCTAACCTATTGACACAGCCGATCTACAAGTTCCAGCAAGTTCGACGAATAAATTGAATCTCCGATTAAATGTAACCTACAAAAGGTCCCCGATATCTTCCGTTTCAGCTGGCTAAAATGCCCACCACGTCCAAAAACTTTCTTGACCCTTCTGATGCCCTCGCCCACCTTCAGACATACCCGAGATCAGATGGGCTCTCCGTCCACGAGCTTATGGACTCTCAGGTCCAAGGTGGACTCACCTACAACGATTTCTTGATCCTTCCAGGAAAGATTGACTTTCCAGCATCCGACGTCATCACAGAGACCAGGATTACCCGCAACGTCGTCTTGAAGACACCCTTCTTGAGTAGTCCGATGGATACCGTCACTGAAACAGAGATGGCCATCAGTCTTGCCCTCTTGGGCGGTATCGGTGTCATCCATCACAACCAGTCCCCGGCGTCACAGGCAGCCATGATCCGCGCCGTAAAAAGGCACGAAAACGGCTTCATCACCGACCCTGTCGTTCTCTCTCCTAACCATATCGTCGCTGATGTGTTGGACATCAAGGCTCGTCTGGGGTTCTGCGGGATTCCTATCACGGGTATGTTTGGTTCCTCTTTCGTGTGGACATGTGATGTATACACTATTCATAATACCTTCGTTCTTCCGAGTAACGGACTCGGTCTGTGATATGCGGAATTGTTGATTCTTTTTATTCTGATACCACCCCTCTTATCCTTGTTACGGCCCCTGACATTTCCGTTCAGACACTGGATCTCTCGGAGGAAAACTCGTCGGTATCGTTACCGCACGCGACGTCCAGTTCGAGTCTTCATCCACGTCTCTTCACGAAATCATGACCACCAACCTCGTCACCGCACCCCAAGGTGTCACTCTCAACGAAGCCAACATCATCCTCCGCACCTGCAAAAAGGGAAAACTCCCCATCGTGGACGACCAAGGCCGACTCACCTCCCTCCTCGCCCGTTCCGATCTATTGAAGAACCAAAACTTTCCCCTCGCAAGCAAGAACCCCGAGAGCAAGCAGCTCTACGCCGCTGCTGCGGTCGGCACTCGGCCAAACGACAGGGAACGTCTCCAATTGCTCGTCGAGGCGGGTCTTGACATCGTCGTGCTCGATTCGTCGCAGGGCAATTCGGTCTTCCAGATCGACATGATCCACTGGATCAAGGAAACGTTTCCCAAACTCGAGGTGATCGCGGGCAACGTCGTCACGCGCGAGCAAGCAGCCAGCCTCATCGCCGCCGGCGCAGACGGTCTCCGCGTCGGCATGGGCAGCGGCTCGATTTGCATCACGCAGGAAGTCATGGCCGTTGGACGGCCCCAGGCGACGGCCGTGTACGCCGTGGCCGAGTTTGCGAACAAGTTTGGCGTCCCTGTCATCGCGGACGGTGGGATCGGGAACGTGGGGCACATCGTCAAGGCGTTGGCGCTGGGTGCGAGCGCGGTCATGATGGGCGGTTTGTTGGCGGGCACGTCCGAGGCCCCCGGCGAGTACTTTTACCACGATGGGAAGCGCGTCAAGGCGTATCGGGGTATGGGCAGTCTGGAGGCGATGGATGCGGGTAAATCGGGCATCCCTGGTGGAGCCAACGGGAAACCTGGCTCGACGAAACACGCCCCGCAGCCGACGAGCGCACCGCACGAGAACGCAGCGACGACGCGGTACTTCTCCGAGTCGTCGGCGGTCAAGGTGGCGCAGGGCGTATCGGGGGACGTGCAGGACAAGGGCAGCGTCAAGGCGTTCCTCCCGTATCTGCACGTGGGGGTGCAGCACAGTTTGCAGGATATCGGGGTGAGGAGCGTGGACGAGTTCAGGGAGGAGGTGAGGGCGGGGCGGGTCAGGGTCGAGTTGAGGACGGCGAGCGCGCAGGTCGAGGGGGGCGTGCATGGGTTGAATTCGTGCGTCTTTCTTTTTTTTTTCTGCTTCGTTTCTGATTTGGGGAATAGGTACACGAAGAGGTTGTATGCTTGAGCGGGTTTATATCCTTGGCCTTTTTTCCAGAGTATGGATCTGACATGTACGCCGCTGATCTGATTGTATCTTTTTTTACTGTAAAGTCAATGGAGAGGAGGAAGGATATCCTGTATGACACGCCGCGGATGTCGGTCGACTGGCAACATTGTGGAGAA
The DNA here is from genome assembly GCA_038093415.1 of Xerocomellus chrysenteron. NCBI lineage: Eukaryota > Fungi > Basidiomycota > Agaricomycetes > Boletales > Boletaceae > Xerocomellus > Xerocomellus chrysenteron. The sequence continues at coordinate 22,921 of JBBPSD010000430.1, read as the reverse complement.
ACGCATGTTTTGGGAATGGTGGCGTGTTCTGTGCATTACACCACTGGTACCAGGCTAGCTAATTTGCTACCCTGTTGACCTTGTACTATGCAACTGCCTACTGGGAGGATGGTCGAGCAGGAGCCAGCTGGCGCATTCAAATTCGGCCGACCTTCAGTCGATGCTGTGATGCTGTGTAGAAAGTATGTCATGGGAACGATGGCGAGAAACATTCGACGAGTACTGGACGATGGGAGTTACTAACAGTATCGCTTTCTAAGTTGCAGTCACCTCTATCGCTCGTGAGCTCCAAGTTGGATGAGTGTTTATCTTCGCCTACTTTGAAACGACAAGGGTCGTCCGATTGCTCCGAAGCCGAAAGCACAGCCTGCGGTGAAGCGCCAAATCTCCAAGTTCCCGAACGGCAGAACGATGCAAGAACTATCCTTAGCATCTCCCCACATCCCGTCTCAGTTTCCTTGTATTCGACACGCAGGTGAGCACACACGGTTTATCCCCCCCTTCTCAGAGTTGTGGTGCTGACTACCGCGTGTCGAGAGACCTTTCGTCATCGGCGTCATCGTAGTTGCTTTCTTACATCCATCATGCCAGAAAATAAGGCATACTCTCATGGACACCACGAGTCTGTCCTCCGCTCCCATTCCTCGAGGACAGCCCAGAACTCTGCCGCATACCTTCTCAAGTACCTCCAACCCACCATGCACATCCTTGATATCGGCTGTGGGCCCGGGACGATCACGACCTCGTTTGCGCGTCTCGTTCCCCAGGGCCACGTCACCGGGATCGACTACGTCTCAGCAGACTCGGACGTGCTCGCCAAGGCGCGCCAACACGCCGCCGAACAGGGGATCACCAACATCACCTTTGCACACGGGGACATTTGCAACTTGGAGGGTATTCCCGACGAAACGTACGACGTCGTCCACTGCCATCAGGTTCTCCAGCACGTCGTGGATCCCGTCAAGGCTCTGAAGGAGATGCGGCGGGTAGCCAAGCCAGGTGGACTCGTCGCCGCGCGAGAGGCGGATTCAAAGTCGTTTGCTTGGTACCCAGAGACGGAGACGATGGAGGCGTGGATAAGGGTCTATCAGGACGTCGCGCGTGCGAATCGGACAGAGCCGGACGCAGGTCGGAGGTTGGTCGCGTGGGCGCTCGAGGCTGGGTTTGCGAGGGGTGCGATCGATGCGACGGTCGGGGCATGGTGTTATAGCACGGCAGAGGAACGAGCGTGGTTTGGCGGGATGTGGGCGGACCGGACTGTGAATTCGACGTTTGCGACGCATGCGCTTGAAAAGGGGCTCGCTGATCGGGAGAAGCTGGAGAGCATAGCGACGCATTGGCAGGAGTGGACGGCGAGGGAGGATGGGTGGTTCGCGCTGATGCACGGGGAGGTCGTGTGTCGTGTATAGACACGTCCCGCTTTCAATATAGCTGGTCTTTGACGCATGTAAATGTACTACATATGATCTCGGGTGCCTGTGGATAGACATCAGCGGGATGAAAAATGGGTGCCTACCTTTACCTTCCTGGCGTTGTGTCGGGGATTTATTCGCCCGTACCTACCAATTGAATGGACAAAACGGTAGGCGACATACAGATTGGAGGTTAACCCGAGTCAGGGAACGTCCACCGTCCAACCTAGTATGGCTCACGTGACCGCATCATCCTCGAGACGCGTGCGTGTCTTGTTCTTCCACTTGTGCTTTTACCACCAACACCGCCGAATGCGTATACTCTCACCCGCATCCGACGTGCCGACACCGGCATTACCTCGACATGACTCAAAAAAAGCAGATTCTATAGTCAATGAAGAGGTAGAGACTACGAGTGCTAGAACTCTCAGCATTGCTGTGGCTTCCACAGTACCAACTGTGGTGCTCGACACCGATGTTGTGAGCGATAACATGGCAGCCAGACTCTGCACCAGCTTCCTAGGTCACGTTTTATTTCTCAAGAACCAAGTCCCGTTGTCAGTACCGTCTCTTGTTTTCCTATCGGTCTCCGCGTGGTGACATTTGATCGGCAGTCCCATCGTCCAGCTGGCCAGAATACCCACGAGTGACGTGAGTGAATTTCACTTCACTTTTAAAGGTCGGCCCATACGGATCCAAGCTACTCTAGATTGCGACCCGTGCTGCCAAGAAACGCCAAGAGTTGTTGAACTCGTTCGACACCCTTGCTTCACATTTGTACACGACCTTCATCGCCCTCTCGACCGCACTGGCGCTTCGAGGTACCCCTGAGAAAGGGGAAGTGGGGAAGGAAGCGGCTCTACTGCATCAGCAGAAACATGGAGTAGCCAGAGCCTTCTTTGGTGTTGCGCTCGGTCCCACTGTAGGGACAGCCAAATCACGCGTGATTGTGGGCATCGACGGACTGGAAACAAAAGTGTGGGGATTACGGGAAGACAACATCCCCAATAAAGCCACACGAACACACGATGTGCCGGGCGAAGAAAACGATGATCCTTTGGAGAATGCAAGCGACACGGACAACGAAGACGAAGAAAGTGGAGGTGAGGAAAGCGGAGGCAGCAGCGAGGAAGAAGAAGAGGGTGCCTCTGGGTCCGATTGTGAACCGCCATCCAGGAGTCCATCTCCTGCACTTTCGTCTGACTCTGACTCTTCTCCATCGACGTCACCTTTGAATGTGCCTGAAAATTCACCTTTATCACGGGCCGAGGATCCGGAAACAGTACGAGCTGCAGAGCGCTTGCTATCGCGTACGCTCGCGAGTGCATGCGCAGAAGACGATGGTCAAGGATTAGCTGCTGAGATGGGTATGCCAAGGCCATACCCGCGTCATCGTGATTCTCTCTAACTGCCTGTTAGCCCCGACGCAAATACACGTCCTACTCAGGGCACCGCGGCGTTTTGATCACCCTTCCTGGATACCGCGCCAGAACCTATGTACTTCTTTGGACAGCTACCTTGCAGATTTCCTTGTGGAGTCAGGGCAGGCACCCACTTCCTGTGATATTACCGCGAAAAAACGAACGAAGGCGAGCAAGGTACAAGGCGTGTGGATCAAATCTCGAGGAAGCAGCAGACAGATCGAGGGTTCCGAAGAAAACTCGGCTGAAGAGGATGAGTTGATATGGTGGAGTTGGGATGGAAAGTTGGCCGGGTTTGCAGATTGGTGATGGACTGAGAGTTTCCCTTGGTGTAATGTTAGGAAGATTGTTTGCACTTTTGTACAGTTACCACTCTCCCACCAGCTAACTTGCATGGGGCGTTCCCAGCTTTGACATTTGACGGGAAATGAAAACATGGTAAATTGATTAATTTCGCTGTGCTGTGTTAGGGCAAGCCCTGCGGCTTCTCAATTGAATGCTGCGCATTGGCACTCTCGTCTTGACTGTCTTTCGATGAGGATTTACCCTATTAAACATTCCCCAGGAACTCAGCGTCCACCCTTCTCGAATCGACGCGCCGACATTCGGCCGTTGATCGCTGTCATGCCCCATTCACCTTCTGACATCAATCTCGCGCCCATTGGTATGAGAGTACCCGTAGGTCTCCTCAGCTCTGTTCACGACATCGTCCACTCACGTTGGCTTGACAGCCTGAGAGCAGCCAACTGTTGGATGACAGGACGATCGTCCATACCGAAACTTCGCCCGATCAAACCGTCGGTGTAGCGCTACCGAGAGAGCAGCTCGAACATGTGGCACATCGTCCTGCAGGACAAAATGTTCCGCACGTCGCGGTCGAATCCGACGATCGGCTCCAAGAACTTCTCCGACGCCGCTCCCCCGTGACATGCCTCCCTCCCGAAATATTAGCTTACATCTTTGAGCTTTTCGTATCTCGCTTCGGGGAGTTGACGCATGCGCAAGGACCGGTTTGCCTCGCACAAGTCTGCAAACTTTGGAGAGCGGTCGCGGAATCAGACCCTCACCTTTGGACGTCCATCCACTTTTATATTCCAGAATCGCAAAGTCGTGAGGAAGACGTGCCGAGGGTCAAACCCGTGTTCGACCTACACTTGAAACGATCGGGCGTACTGCCGGTCTCACTCACCTTCACCGATCATCGCATCTACCATCCCGCAACGGAAGATCTCATTTCTTTACTTGTCGACCGACTTCGGATGCATGCGCGGCGTTGGAAGCGTATCTCACTTCAGCTGTCGTGTGGCTATTTCCCAAACCTCTTCACGTTTACGTCCTGCGACTTGTCCTCCCTGGAACATATCTACATTAGCGGCGACGTTGTGATCACATATCGCACCACCGAGCTCCCCCTGAACTTGGAGTCCGCCACGAACCTCAAGTCGTTTACTTATAGCGGACCAAGGCCTCCACTGAACGATAGTATTCACCTCCATTGGGAAAGCCTTGCGGAGGTATCGTTTGAATTTGCCCCACATTGTGGGAGGAGCTTTACGTTATCTCGGCAATTCTGGCATCTCGCCCAGTGTCAAAACATATCCATTTGCTCCCTGGGAATCGATCGACCATGGGGTCTAAATGCTGGCCAAACCATCACTTTGCCCTGTCTTCAAACGCTCCGCGTCCGTAGACTCTCCCCCGGCGCTCACGCAAGGGGCGCGATTGACCTTCTCATCCTACCCCAACTCCAAACACTCGAAATCGACGCATCCACCATTGTCATTGTGAACGAACACTGGCACGACCGGAACTTTTCGGACCTCTTGACCCGCTCCGGGTGTACCCTCCTCCATCTCTCCATCCAAGACGTCGATTTCCCAAATGACGAGCTCGTGCGCTGTCTCGCTGTCTCACCCGCGCTCACGTCACTCCGTTTCATCCCTTGTCCGCGATCACAGAATATAAGTGATGTCATCCGCAAGATGGACGTCTCACACACTCCGACGGGCGGTCAAACTCAGACTCGGGGGCATAGACAGAGAAGCGTCTCACACTCTGGTCCGCTTGTACCGCAATTACGCGAGATCACGTTGGCGAGCTCGGTAGAGGGGTATCTGGACTTGATGACGGCGATGTTTCGTTCCCGTGTAGGTGCCCGTCCCCGTGCTGCGGGGGTAGCCGCACTCCGACGTGTCCAGGTGGTCTTTTTTGATTTGTGGCATGATACAGACGTGGATCGGGTCCGTATTCCGGGAGCTCGGTTGGGGAGAATTGTAAGTTTCCGGGAGGACCTGGCACGGTGGGTGTCCGAGAACAGGAACGAGAACGGGCAAGAGGATGAGGATTGGTACAGGTTGGAGGCGTCGGTGGTCGTAGATTCGCCTTACCTTGCCGAGTACATCAACGTTCGGTAGGGTCCGCAACCTCTTCCTAGCTACCTATTCAAGTCCTGTAGGCTGTACAGTGTCAGTGTCAATCTTGTATAGATCTCAAAATGTTCCGCGATTTCGTCAGAAGGGGGTAGGGGGAAGGGCTTGGCTTGATGAAACTCGGCAGCATTGATCCATCCGACACTAATACTAACTATACGAACTTGAACGCATGAGAAGGCATCCGAGTCTGTTGGTGGTACATACCTGTCATTGGGACCTGAAACGGGCTGCTTCAAGTTGTTCGGTAGCCTGGCATGAAATGTCGGCCAAAAGCGGTCGTCGGCGTGGAGTGGAGGAAGGTGCCTGGAGGTGCCAGTTTGTTTTTGGGGTACCTACATACTGGTACCTACCCACATGGTCGACTTTACTGACACGACTGTGAGGATCGAGAGAGTTACCGTCGGGTTGTACTAATGGGGCAGACGCCAAGGTGTGTGGGGAAAAAAATCGAGATTATTGAATGGATGCCAGGTACTGGGAGTGAGTTGGCAGCTCGGCCGAAAAGCCTAGCCGACTCGGGGGGGAGAAGTTGATGCCGGTAAGCAGGCATCCCATCTTAATGGCAGATAAAAGGCCCTGCGAAACCTCGAGCGGGGAAACGCACGCCGCCAGGCGGTAATTAAAGCCGGCGCTGGACCGTGACGCTGCGTTCAACTTCAATTGCCATTGAACCTCGTGCCGTACTAGGTTGAGCGATCATGTTGACTTCCGAGTCCCACTCATTGGCAGCGGTGAACGCGCCGGGCCAGCAAGGTCATAGTGCTGCACGAGATCGCGCGCCGGTGAGTCTCTCTGCTTCTAGTAGCGGAGTCGGTTTGGTGTTTGTGCTGAGTCCCGTCGGTTCTTCCAGCGTTTCCCACCGCCGAGGAAAAGTGCTCATGCAAGCGACTTTGATTACGGTCACCAGAGCACACGATCTCAACTGGCACATCCACTGCGCTCACCGGAGCACCGTGGTAACGATACCCGTCGCGCACCACGACCTACCGCAAGAGAGGTAGTACACGTTACGAAGGCGCAAAGGTGTGCAGTAGTACATCGCATGCCGCCCGAGATACTCGGTATCATCTTTGAAGACTGTCTCGACGAGCTGGCGCCCTCTCGCGCGGTGCTCTCGGAACCCCCGCTCCTTCTCAGCCGTGTCTGCAGTTACTGGCGCGCCGTTGCCCAGAGCACTCCTCGACTCTGGACCTCTCTCTCCCTAAGATTCCTCGAAACCAACATCGATCGATCGCGCGACGGTATCAAAGTCGCCACCGCTGTCGACACATGGCTTCACCGATCCCACCCTGCCCCGCTCTCCATCGCCTTCATCGACAACCGCATCTTTCAAAAAGACACTGAAGATGTCGTCATCTGGTTGCTTTCCTGCATCCGTATGCATGCGCCGCGGTGGAAGGCCATACACCTCAAGTTCTCCTCAGATTACTTTCTCTATCTAGATTTGCTCTCCTCGTGCGCCTTTACCTCCCTCGGTTCGTTTTCCGTGCATGTCGATCACATGGGCTGGCGTCGTAGTCTGCTCTCGCTCCACTTCGATCTCGCCCAGGCGAGTCGACTCACCTCGCTAGCATATACAGGACCAGACCACGTCATCCGGGAAGATATCCTTGTCGACTGGGCACGTCTCACATCGGTGGCCTTCTCGTACGACTTGCACGAAGCAGGAGGCGAGAGTACCACTCTCCCGCGTCATTTTTCGACGTTGGCGCTATGTCGGAACCTCATGGAGCTCTCGATCGGATTGAGTACCGCACTAGGGCAGAATTTGCAGCAGCTGGCGCAGGGGCAGACAGTGCTCCCGATGATTGAGTTGCCGAGGTTGCATACGCTGCGCGTACGACGGCTGAGTCGGAGCGCGCATGCATGTACACTGATCGATGCACTGCGACTTCCGCAGCTCTCGACCCTGTACATCGATAGTGCCGTTGTCAGCAGCTGGGATAGCGCCCGACCGCACCCGGACGTACACCCACCTCTACTGCCGATGCATACACAAACCCGCTGGTGGCATGCTCACCACTTTTCTGCCCTCCTTGATCGCTCTGGATGCCACCTCCACACGCTTCACATCCGGGACGTCGACATGTCGCCCTTGGAACTCGCGCGTCTGCTCACGTCCCCGAGTACCTCGCCCACGTTGTCCACGTTTACGTTTGAGCCTTGTCCAAGGGCGTATCCTATTTCAGATGTGCTTGCGCATATCGTTTCTGGCTCTGGGTCTACGCCGGCACCGAGTCCCAGTCCCAGTTCAAGTCCGAGTCCGAGTCCGATTTCCATCCCAGGTTCCCGCTCTCCCTCTTTCCCCTCCCTGACCCAACTCCGCCTCAGCTGCGCCCACGAAACCCACCTCGACCCGCTAGCTAACCTCATCGAGTCCCGGACGGGCGACCGCGCAACACAAGCCGGTGTCCGCCCCCTCGCGGTGTTCGAACTCGTCTTTTACGACTTTTTGTACAGTCACGGTCAGGGACGGCAGCCATGGCGCAAGGTGTGTTTCGACGCGTTTAGAGAGCGGGTGTTGAGGTGTGCACGCGAGGGCGGGGTGGATGTAGACATACGGGTGGAGAGGCCGTATGAGCCGGTGTATCTCTCGGTGTCTTGATGGAATCAATGAAGAGCTGGCGGCGATGACGGTAGGGGTCGGCGCCGCTGCTCTGGTCCGAGATGTGTTGATGTGTTGTCTTCTGTTGCTTTCCAGTTGTATCTTGCATACATTTGTAACATATCATGATGGTCTGCATGGATATTATATTTTTTGGAGTCTAGTACATAGACATGGATCTCAATCTAGCGCCTGCAGTCAAGGGTGAATGTAGAGCATGGCACGCAGACGTGACACCACACTGGCATGCCCAAGTATCCCACACTGATACAGACAACTCACAAACATATACTGACTGTCTGCCCCTCATGCACCATCTCCGCCTCCACCTCCACATAGACCAACGCGTCAGTCCGCAACTTCTGCCACACTTCCCCTGAATCGTCTCTATACAACACAAATGCAAGGTACCTTGATTTTTGAGGATATGGCACGTATACGCATCCCGGCCCGCGTTCCCAATCGCGGTGGTAGTCGAGGATCGCAAAGGCGTATTGTCGAGGCGGCATGTTCGGGAACAGGATGGGGTAATTACTAAACACGATGGGACCACGACCACGAACGCTGAGGGGTTTGAATATACCGTCCGCGTCTGTGAAATGAAACCAGGAGAATCGGCCTTGGTCGATGGGCTGGTATTCCTCGTCGTTGTCCAGGAATCGGATGTCGAGTTCGGTTTCTGAGTCGGAGGGTGAACGTGTGTCCTGTGGTTCAACGACGGAGTCACCGTTATCGCTTTCACTGCTTTGCTCGTCCTGGTCATGATGCTCCTCCGGGGCCGTCTCCCAATCTGAGCTTTCTTCAGCGTCCTGACTCGAACTTGTCTCCCTCTCGCTGCGATCATCGCCTGCCTCTCTGCACTGCATCAGCACGAGCAGCACTTCCACTTGCAATCCCTTGTGAGTGAGCATCATAGCCGGATCCCCAAAATTATTGGGAACCGAAACTGAATCGTCAGCTTCCCTCGCAGCCAAATATCCCTCTATCGATTCCGGGAGCGCAGAACTGTACTGCGACGGAGGCCCAGTCCAGACAAATATCCCATACCCCTGAACGCGCTGCAACAACGCCTCTATCAACCTCTGAAACGCAAACCTACCCTCCCCATATTGCACCGGCATGTGGATCCCAAAGATCCCCACCAGCGCGTACGCCATGTCTTCGATGCGCGTCGTGCGTCGCCCGGCGGCCCAGGACAGGCGCTGGGCCACGTCAAAGGCGCCGGGGCTAAAGTAGCTGAGCCGGCCCGAGGGGATACGTGTCACTGCCAGAATCGCCCGCCAGACAGGGTTCCTTTCTCCCTCTGGCACATAATCATTCCGCCTATCCTTGTCGTTCTTCGCCTCCGTAAATGCCTTCCACTCGCGATTATAAAATTTCATGTTTTCCGGCGCGAGCAACTCTTGGAGGGTCCATCCCCGTGTGAACCATTCGTCGGTGGGGATGTCGTCTAGGACGAGGGACGAAGAAAGGTGGACGATACAGATGTAGGAGTTGTGGTACCATCGGAACATGGCGCGGATGGATTCATCGAGTTCGGCGCTGCTGTCTTTGTGGATGCAGCATGTGTCAGACCAGGCAAAGCGGCAGTGGTACGAGCGTGCTTTGGAGCAGAAGAGGAGGAGTTTGTGCAGGCCGATGCGGGTGGGGACGTCGGGGACGTGGATGGCAAGGGTTTGTGCGAGTGAGGCCTGGTGAAGAGTTCAAATTGGGTGACATAAGCGGTGTGGCATGCGCGTGCGACGCGAGGGGGCAAGGGACATACCTCGTCATCCTGGATCAGCGCGTCAGCGAATGTGCTGACCATGGGAATATCCTGGAACGTAGGCTCTCCCTCTACAAGCCATCTATGCGAAAATATAGCGTATTTGACGAGCTTGAAGATGGTGCGCGTGACGTCGCGCTGCGACGCATTTTGGCGCGAAGGGTGTTTTTGGAGATGGGCGGCGAGAATGGGACGGTAGTACCGAACGACGTCGTACCTGGACACCAAGTGGAGGGTGTGGAGATCGATGAGGTGGACTGGAATTTGGTTGGCGGTAAATTCGGTGAGAGCATCGGACCAGATTTTGGGTAGCGTTACGGTACACTGACCGTCGGTCGACGTTGAGCTACTCATTCACCAATTTAACAGGACCAGATCAGGTGGACGAGGAGCGGGCAGTCACGAGTTCGCCTTCAAGTTGTAGCTCTCGGTGACGGCCAGGTGTCACACCTGTGGCTTGCCGAACAAAAGGTATTGTTACCGAGGATTTGACCAATCGCTGCGTCCCAAAATGATCTACTCGAAGTGACTGGAATAAGCACATCTGTCTTGGTAAAGTAATTATCTAGAGGCTAGGTGCAATATAGTCCATCGTCAAGACTCAAGAATGACACTAGTCACTCGCCATTTCTTCATCGGATTGCGGCAAATACATTGGTCTGGATACAAACGTCAACCATTGGAGAGAATTACTATGTCAGATACACGTACTGAAACTGAACGGGTTCGATCATATGACCTTTCGCAGCACAGCCAGCAAGCTCATCAGCAAGTTCGTTGTGAATGCGGGGGATACGCCAGAAAGCGATCTGAACACCATACTCACGTTCATAGTGCTCGACAGTCGCGTCGAGTCTCTGGAAGAGATCGATATTCCTAGGTCTCCTTCCCGATGAGTTGCGCCATCCGTTTCTCTGTTCAGATAGATCAGACGTGAATGGTGGACGTGAACCGCAAGCGTGACTTACTTTCCAACCAGGAGCCCACTCGGTCATACCCAACACGACATACTCTGAATCGGACGTGATGACCCAAGCGATCTTATCCGACTCCTGGTGCACCTCTCTGACCTTGCCAGGCTTGCCCCCACCATGGTCTTCGTAATCTGCGAGCTTGCGAATACCATGAATCGCAGCAAGGAGCTCCGCACGCTGAGAGGTGCGGACGAACGAAGGGTCGATGTCGTCGTCAACGGGGATGGCCCAATGCATTGTCATCGGGTTCTCACCGATCGCGATCCCAATACCAGCCATCGCCCCATCACGACCGTTTCCCAAACACGCACCATCAACGAACGCGACCTTGTAGTAATGGCACGGTTTGAGAGGGTCTTCATCGTCATCTGCGGAAGGGGAGCGATAGTACTGACGGCGCGTGTCTTCTGCCTGACGCCGCCTCTCAGTGCAAGCGCAACAATAGGCTAGGAAGCGGTTGCAGCACCAACAATCGAGGAGGAGGTCTTCTGTTGGCATGTTCTCGGCGGTTTCGCAAAAGATGAGACGGTGACTGACGACGTCTTGGCAACGTCCTGCGTTGTTGAGGGCACGACGGGGGGCGAGCATGAGGGAGATCGTTCGGGTTCAGGGTCAAGAGCTGGGACGCGGGCTAACGCGTAACGGCCCCCATTTAAATTGGCGACGTGTTCTAGTACGCGCCGACTTGAACTCCGACGGGTGTGATTGCACGGCAGTGGTGCCAGTGAAGGGCCGGGCCCCGAGCGACTCTGATGTACTTATCACCACTTCGCGTCCCCAAAGCTATGTAAATGACATACGGTGTGGCACCGGGTAGATGTATCCGTGCTCTACGAACCAGTTATAATGTTGGACTTGTGCAGCAAAAATGCATGGATCAAAGATCACGGCGACGGTGACGGCCATTCCTCGGATCAATCTTGTACGAGGCGCCTGGAGTAACGGTGGGGGTCGTCCATTGGAAAATAAAGTCAATGCAGGAATCTTCGAGCACCTAGTCTGGGTGAAAGGTGTCGGCGACATCGTGCGGTGGGAACGCTCGAGGATACTAGTCTGCGACGCAATATCGAGGAGGACGAGCTGGTGCTCGACCAAGGAAGGAGGACATGGTCGGTTCCAAGCAAGCTCCGAGTGTGACCCGGTTATCTTATCAATGTTTAACTGCAAAAGCGCCATGAGGGGACATCCGAGACCTGATAGTAAAGACATATTTGCACACCGGAACACAACTCACTACCTCTTGATGCTACCACGCTGACCCGCATGAAGCACGCATTCATACGAAAGTGTAATTCAACATATCATAGTCCAGGACTTTGAAAGTAACCTGTTGAATGCAATTCGATGCGACTCTAGATGACAATAACTATGCGGCAAAGTTCGACCCGGATGAATAACATCTACAATCAGAGAACGGAGCTTGTTTTATAATAGCGACGAAGACCGTCGAGAACGACACATCGCTCAGGCGAAGCGTGCTTGGAAGCAATCTCACTGCAAGGGAAATGTCATGGTTTGTGGGAGAGAAGCTAGCTGTGTCCACATACGCCTGCAGGCTTTCCTCGAGTGTCTGGCCTCTCGCAGCAATTCCAGCCAATCCGTCCGCGAGCGTATTGTATTCGCGACCCATACGCCAAAAAGCGATCTGAACATCATATTCACGTTCGTATTGGTCAACGGTCGCGTCGAGGATTTGGAAAAGGTCGAGATTCTTAGGTTTTCTCTTGGACGAGTTGCGCCATCCGTTGATCTTTTCAGATGAATCAGACGAGGATACTGGGCGTGAACGGGGAAAGTGGCTCACCTTCCAAGCAGGAACCCATTCGGTCATGCCAGACACGACATACTCGGAGTCCGATACAATGACCCAAGCATCTTTTTGTTGCAATCTGGACGCGTATTTAGCTCGTCCCTCGCGGGATTTGCTCACTGGAAGACCTTCATACTTGCCCAGTTTACGTATGCCGTTGATGACAGCAAGAAGCTCTGCACGCTGGGAGGTACGAATGGGTGTAGGATCGATGAGGTCATCGATTGTGATGGCCCATCGCACCAATGGCGACACTGATGCCAGCAGTGGCGCTATCCTTGCCATTACCAAGCCACGCGCCATCCACGAATGCGATTTTGTAGTGATGACACGGCTTGTAAAAATCGGGGTCCGTCGAAAAGTAGGGACTGCGCGCGTCTTCTGCATGCCGTCTTTCGGTGCATGAACAGCAGTAGGCTAGAAAGCGGCGGCAGCAGTCGCACTCCAGGATGCGTTCGTCTATGGGCATGGTTAGGGCACCCTCGCAGAAAATGAGACGGTGTGCGACGACATCTTGACAACGATCTGGGTCGTTAAGGACCCGCTGGATTGTTTGTCGTTGAATGGACATGGTTGCTGTGTCCAAGACATGTTGTACTACTATATGTCGAGTTAGATGACCCTGTCTCGCAAAATGGCGTGATGGTCAAAAGTAATTACCATAAAAGGACTGTAGTGCCTTGGAGGAAGGTGACTCGGTTTAAGTATGACCCAATCGGGCGCTCCTGTTTCTTGAACCCATACAGCAACGACACTGACTGACCTCTCCAGGTGCTCTTGCATTCACTTACAAGACCACCTTTCTTTTCCTCTCCCTTATCTACAAAGGACAAGGATTCTGTAGTACTCTAGTTCGAACCTGATCCCATTAATGCCATCGAGCAAGGACACCAATGTTCACCGTCAAGCCACTCCAGATTCCCCTTCCCACTACCGCCCTTTGTTACAGCTCGATAATTCTCCTTCCTGGATTGCAGAGAACCCCGGCCCTGCTTACTTCCACGGACCACCCGACGCGCCTCCGAACACGCAGCCTCTGAGTCATATCCAACACGAGGTCATAGACGACGACGACGACGACGACCTTCCAACCAAACACGAAGGTCATCTCCTCTCCGTCACCCCAACCTCAGTCGTCTCTCCCAGCCCTCGTCCGGCTTCCAGTGCCTTATCTCCGTTGTCGCCCGTGTTCCATGGTCATACTAGATCACCGGTCCTAGCCCGGTGAGTGATCTTCTCTCTACCCAAGACTCGTTTTTCGATAGTGGTCCGTGAACCACGTTGTCCTATTTGATTCCCTCCACGTTGTCACCCTATTTCTTTGTTCCAGGTGCCCGCTTCTTGATTTGCGCTCTATTTGTACAAGTCACATCACAACACGTGCCTGACAGACACATCCTGTCTTCTCTTTCCCCCTTTCAACATCACTATCTCCAACCAGCCATTGGTCAGTTTACTAAATTCATCCTTTCTAGGCAACCCACGATGCTCGAGAACTTCTCGCGTACGGTTCGCAACTATGTTCCGACGTCCATCCCTGTCCCCACTGCTGCGCCTTCTGCACCCCGAGTCTCGATGCCTGTTTCCTTTGGAAACTTCATGGGTGTCAATATTGGACACTCACCCCCTCATTCCTCGGAACGAGAGTCCTTGCCTGGTACTCCCCCGTTGGATAGGCGCCGAGCGCGCCAATCGTCGAGTCAGCCTTTCTCGAGAGAAAGAGATTCAGTGGTCGGCTCACCGGAAGTGCAAACGACCATTTCTGGTTCAGAGGACGGGGATCTTATTCGCGGGAATCATCTTTTGACAGCGTACCCTACCGTTGCTGAAGGAGATAGCGTTCTGTGGTCTCGTTGGGACCACCTACCTCAACTGAATTCGAAACCTAGGTAAGGATTTTATTTCTATTTTGTGCTGGCAGATCGGCTGGCCATGAACGTGCGCGTGCTGACCACTTGGCATTACAGGCGTGTTCTTTTCCTCGGCTACTCTTCTGGGTTCCAGATGTGGGATTGCACCAATTTAGCTACCGTATCGGAAGTGTTGAACCTTTCTGCTCCTTCATGGGGGCATGTTACCTTTGCTGGTACTCTCCCAGCACCCGTCGCAGACGATGGCCAACTCTCAAGTCTGCGACCCCTGATTGGCGTGATGTGAGTTACTTTAATTATCTGTGTCCCCCTGTTCAACGCGGATCACTCTATAGCTCCAAGATACGAGGTCAATCTATAATGCTTATTTATTCGTTACGCTCCCACGAAGTGGTCAAGAGGTTGCCGTTCCACGATGTATCGTCTTTTGCTTCAAGTAACCTTTTTACCGTTATTGTGAGTCCCAAGAAGCATTTCTTCATTTCGGTGAATCATTCACAAATCGCGTTCCAGAGCACAATAAACCCACCTACTCTTCACATTCTCTCTTCGGCATCGTTAACCATACTACATACTATTTCTTCCACTTCCATATTTGCTTACAGTCGTACATCAACACATAAACCAAATACCAACGACACTGTATCACTATCAGGCATAGACACGCATGACTTGGACGAAGTCTCGACTCCAGACGACCCTACTCCCATCTACTCCCTCTCTCACCGTCTCCTTGCGTTCGCTGCCCAACCACCCCGTCCTGATTCACCACATGGTTCCACCGCACTGGAGCCGCGTACACATGTCCGAGCTTCTTCATCCCCATTTGGTATCTCGCAGGCCGACCTCGGAAATGCCGCGATCAAAGTGGGAGGGACTGTCTTGAGTGGCATGAAATCGCTGGGCGGGTTGGCGTACAATGCCGCGGCCGAGTACGCAAGGTCGCGTTCTGGTATGTCGGCTGCGACGCCTGCATTGCCTGCATTGCCTGCATCGCCTGCATCGCCACGCGTATACGAAGACCCGATTGTCTCCACACAGGGGGACCAGCAAGCTTCCGTGATGAGGGGGGTGAACAATCTCTTCTTTTCCCGAAGCGCGCCTGCAGCGAGCAGTGGGAACCACGATCACGATCAAGATCACGGACCTGGCCACGCCCATCTCCGAGGTGTGACAACTGGGGACGCTACGCCCTCGTGCGACGTCGAAGTCGGGCGTGATGCTTTGCTCTCCCAGAATACGTCTCCCTCTGGCTCTTACGTTAAAGTACTCGATCTGGGACCACTCATGAACAGCCGTGCTTCGTCGCATCCCCAGGTCATCACCGAGTTCGTCGCCGCCAAGCGTCAGCCGATTAGCCATCTCACGTTTATGCATGACGGGAATGCGCTTCTCGTTGGGCCCAAGGACGGGCAGGTCGTGCGTGTCTTTCAGCTTCGACAACGTGCACACGTATTGAGAGGGATGGGTGGTGGGGTGGAAGGTAACGTGAGTGATGGTGGGAATGGGAAGGAAAGAAGGAACGCTAGCGCGGGCGCTGGCCGTGGGTCGGTTCCCCTTCAAAATCGAGCACCACCCCCGCCGAGTCCGGAGGAGGATGCGCCGTGGCACGTGTACAGTCTTCGTCGTGGCCGCACGTCCGCCGTCATCCAAGACATGGAGGTTTCTCAAGACGGACGATGGGTTGCGATCGGGACTCACAAGGGCACGGTACACGTCTTTGCGATCAATCCGTATGGGGGACAGCCCGATCTCAGGAGTCACATGGACACCAAGATATGGAACGTCGACAAGCCCGTGAGCGTCTTGACTTACTTTCTCTCCTTCGAGGTTGAGACTGACGTCTTGTGTGTGTGTTGCCCAGCAGCCACTCTCTGTGGAATTGACGCCCATTGTGCGGTTACGGTCGACGCGCGCGACAGGCGCCGATGGTTTTCGTTCTGATCTCTCGTTCATGTTCGTCCGGGGTAGCGAGATAATCTTGCCCGCGAGCCTCTTGCCGCCACAGATGGCGTCCTCGCCAAGCACGTCGTCGGGCCGTTCAGATCCCCCTTCATCTCATTCATCTCATCGCCAGCACAACTTCAAGGACGTCCTCGTGTTCGATGCATCCGGGGGCGTCTTGTCCTTGCGACGAATCTCGCTCGAGCAACGACCTCGCGAATCCGGGATTCCGTTCTCGTTGCCCATTGCATCGCTCGCGACGAGCATCTCGTTGCCAGGTATCGGTGGTGCGGGACGACTGAGCGCGTCGCCACCGATTAGGGATACGGCGATGAAGCGGTCAGGCTTGACGCAGCAGATGCTCGAGGCGGCGACCGAGTTGGTGGGCAAGGAAAGTACGGTAGCGACGTGGCAGTTGAAACGACGGCATGATTGGGGGGAAGTGAAGCATGTGGTAGATGAAGTTGGGAACCGACCGAAGCCTGGATCGTCCAAGTTCGTTTCTTCCTTCTTGCCTTGTATCGTGTTTACGTGCTGATGTGGATCGACCTCGATACAGCTCGCTCGCACAGGCTGAATTGTCGACGTGCACGCGTTCACCTGGACTCGTTCCCCGTTCGATCTACCTTTCGCACCAGTTCTTGTTCTATACCCTTGGCGAAGATTATCACGCGCTCATTCGGCGACACCGATTGGCCATCTCGGGCACCAAGATCGACGTGCGAAAAGAAGTCGAGGCGAGCGCCTTTGCTGGGTCCAGCGGGGCGCATTTCGTTGAGGATTTGGCCTTTCCGTCCGACCTCCCGCACGCCCGATCCCACTCCCACTCTCGTGGGCAGCTTCGTACGCACGCAAACGGCCCGTCGTCATTTGACGAACCCCTCGCGAGCGCAATGAGCGCCGAGCTAGCATACGATCGCAGTGCGCGAGGGGGCCGTGTGACGATCCCGATGTTGCCGAACGGGGCTGCGCAGCAGTCGGTGAGGACGAGAACGAGGGCGTCTTGGGGTGGACCGGGGACGCGTGCGACGTTTTCTGGTATGAGCATGGGTGGGGGGATTCCGATCAAGGTGATGGAAGGTGTTGGGGGAATGATTCGGAGGGAGATGGATCGGGTGAAGAGTGGGCATGAGCGTGCAATGGGGGGTGTACGTATGAACGGCGAGGAGCGGGTACCGCTCGAGTTCGATGAGCAGGATGAGGACTTTGGGGAGGGTGTATCGGAAGGTAAGAGCGAGGGAGAGGGGGATGGAGAAGATTTGTGGCGTGTGTGCAGTGAAGAGGATAATTTGGCGGTGGACGAGGTGGAGAGGTTTGAAGATGTGCTGGGGATTATGGACGAGGATCAGGTACCTGCATCTTTGCCTGCCACCACGGGTATGGGTGCAGGTGCAAGTGAAGTCAATCAATGGTAGCCTCGAGGTTCGGGACTCGGACCTGAATTGGCTACGCATCGACTCTTCGACCACCTTTGATCATTCTCACGTGTCATCATGGAAATAGTGTAATGGAGGGCGTGTATGTTTTCATGAGAAGAAATCTTTTGTTTGGGATAACTTAGTTGGTGTGTGAGGCATACTTTAGCAAATAAAGATGAATGTCTTACAATCCACATTGTGGGCGTGTGGAGTCACTGCCGCCGATCGCGCGTTGACGGACAGTCAAGGGAGGAGGGTGTTCATAGTTGTAGTCGTGGTCGTGGTCCGTGCAGTCCCTGCTCAACATTTATCCAAGTCTCGAGTAGGGTGGACGAAAAAAAAACAGTCACTGGTAGCAGTCCGGACGAGTGCATACCTGTACAGTCAAGACAAATCAGCGAGTCAATGCACATCATGCTCCAAACGCCGAAGAGGACTTCCCAGAACCCCGCCTACAAGGAACATCAGCGAGTAATCTCAAACGAACGCAGAAAAATAGCGACTGACTGTCCACGATTGTGGACTCGGTATCCATATCGACAACTTAGAGTGAAGGCGAACAAGTATCAGAGGGCAGACCGCATGTGGAGGGGAGAGCGCAGGGTGTTAGACGGGCGTTTATCGATGGTTACTATCGATAATCGTCCCAGGGATGGCACGAGTTCATTGCCAATGTGAGAGGGTGCTTCTCGCCGTCCGTTTTGGGCACCTCTGTCCCAGAGTCCCGTACGTGGCTATCTTAGAATACCCGGCTGGTAGTTCGTCAGATTCGCTTGCAGTCATTCTCGGTACACCACGATAGCGATTGGATTGGGCTTGAAGCTGGTCGGACAGCGGGGTGTCATTGACACTCTGTCTGTCACCTATTATGCTATGACCCGCTTCAGATTGGTCCCCAGATGGTACTTCTATCAGAACTGTACGAATCTAAGAATGAAATATCAGCACGCGCTGCAACGCTGGCATAGAATTTGAAAATTTACTAACTTAGGTTTTGTTCAATTGTGGTGGCTTTGGACTGTAACGTCTCTCGGCAAATACCGACCACAAGTTCCCTTTGCAACTTTCACTACCCCTATCATGTCCCGGGATAATTTAGTGGCCCATGTCCTGCCACAACAGATGCCAACGTTTTCCTGCATGCTGCTATGTGAACAGGAACGGGGCAAGTCTATCTATGATAGGAGCAGTTCGTCTCACGGTGTCCCAAAACGCACACTCTCATCACCCGTGCTTGACTTGTTCGATCATTTCAGGACCCCCAATCTCCTCCGTTCGTCTCCGAAAGCTGTTTTCGAAGCGGAATTTCTAATTAGTGGCCATTTACATGGCTGTAGGTGCCCATCTCGTGTTTTTGACATTGTATCCTTGTATCGATGATTCAGCTAAACGACGCGTGGTTTTTCGCCGTCAGCGTCATGGTAGGTGCGCTTTTTTCTCCTGTGCACATTCCCACGGCTTACAGGCCATAGCGGTTGTGTATCGTCTCAGACGTTATCGATCTCACCTTCATCGGGATATACTGCGATTGGATTGGGTCATGCGCTCACCATTCGGCTCTACAGGTGTCGTGTTCTCTTCCTCGGCTACTCTTCTGGGTTCCGGATGTGGGAATGCACAATTTTAGCTTTCTGCTCCTTCATGGGACATGTTACCTTTGTTGGTGCTCTCCCAGCACCCAACTCTTAAGTCTGGGGTCCCTGATTGGCGTCATATGACTTACTTTATCCCCATGTTCACGCGGATCACCCTAAAGCTCCAAGATACGAGGTCAACCTGCTTGTTTACTCATTACGCCCCAGGGACCACGAAGTGGTCAAGAGGCTTCCATTCCGCAACGTACTATCCCTTGCTTTAAGTAACCATTTTACTGTTAATGTGAGTCCCAAAAAGCATTTCTTCATTTCGGTGAGTGATTCGCAAATCACGCTCCAGAGCACGGCAAACACATCCATTCTTCACATTCTATCCTCGGCCCATCATTAATCATGCTACGTACTATTTTCCCTCTCCCACCGCACTGCAGCCACGCATCGACCCCGTTTGGTTTCTCGCAAGCCGACCTCGGAAATGCCGCGATCAAAGTGGGAGGGACCGTATTGAGTGGCACGAAATCGTTAGGCGGGATGGCATACGACGCCCCAGCCAAGTACGCAAGATCGCGTTCTGGTATGTCGGTTGTGACGCGCGCATCGCCATACGTGTGCGAAGACCCGACGCGGCGTCTTCTCTCCACACAGGGGGACCAGCGAGCTTCCGTGATGAGCGGTGAGCAATCTCTTCTTTCCCGAAGCGCGCCTGCAGCGAGTAACGGGAACCACGATCACGATCAAGTTCACGGACATAACCATACCCATCTCCGAGGCAACCATGGCTGGCGACGCCGAAGACGGGCGCAACGCCTGGCTCGTGCAGAATCGTCTGCTTCTGGCTCTTATGTGTACTCGATCTGAGAGCACTCGAGAACAGCCGCGCTTCGTCGTATTCCTCACGTTATCCCCAAGCATAAGTTGATTAGCCATCTTACGTTTACGCATGATGGGAATGCGCTTCTCGTTGGGTCTAATGGCGGACAAGTTATTGTTATTGTATGTTTCAACTTCGATGCGCATGCTTTGAGAGGTGAGTGTTGGGATCGGGGGTGGAGGTAGCAGTGGGAGGGAAAGAAAAAACACCTGTGTTGGTGCTCGGATAGGCTTCTTTGGACAGGGAAAGGAGGTGGAAGCCGTGGTCCACGAGGTTGGGAATCAAAGCCTGGATTGTCGAAGTTCGTTTCCGCTTTCTCGTCTTGTCTTTTTCATTGTATTGACTACGCACAGCACAGACATGCAGTTCGCTCCATGCGGAACTGTCGACGCGGGTGCGTGCACCGACGCTGATCGGAGGTGTACGTACCGCTCGAGTTTGATGGGGTATACAGGAGGTTGTTTGTGGCAGGCGTGGAGTGAAGGGGATACGTTGGTGGTGGAAGGTGCCTGCGGCATCTGTGCCTGCCATCACAGGTATGTGCAGGTGCAGGTGCGGTCGATCGGTGGTAGTAGTTCGAGGTCGGGACCTGGACCCGGGACTCGCCGGAGTACCCATCGTTTGTGCGACACGTCATTCGATCGTCGGCTGTGCTTGCTACATTTTTCACGAGAAACTTTTTTCATTCGAGATAGCTCCGGGGATGGGCCCTACGAGGCGTATTTTAGCGAATCCTAGTCTTCATTCCCAGCCTACTAAGTACTTACTAGTATAAATGCCACTGGGAGACTTGTCCGTTTTTGGAAGCCCCGCCGGACCTGGTCGGTCCTTCAACTTGAAGTTCAAGGCAGGGCCACACTGCTCAAATTGCACCCGCTCAGTGTGATCATATCCAGAGTAACAGAGCGTTCAATTATTGCTCATTGCTCCGCCACAGTTAGGGATCCGGTCAGTGTCCATGGCGCCCTGATGCGGCAGGACGTGGCAACTCTCTTGGCAGACACAATCAACCATGTATGGGAAGCATCCCAAATTGCCAATTGGACTCGAGCGTCTTGGACCCATCCTGCCAAACCTTGGACACGCTTTGAACTCGCACTTCACTGTGTCCGCGATCTCGCCGAGCATGTTGTCACTCTACGATGACAGCGCCAAGAGGCTCAAGGTAAGCACGACCCTCGAATTGAAAAAAGCCAAGCTCCAATCCAAGAATATCTCCTTATCGAAACACATGGTCGTGGAGCGAGTTCGGAAATACGAACGCATTGTAACCCCCTTTGGTATGGTATGGGTTAGGGCTGGATCTGCCCAAATTCCCTTGCATGGACTCGAACACGAATTTCGGTTCCCAGCGGTGACGACGCAACAATGTTGACATTTTGGCATCACCGTCTTGCGGCCCCCCCTTTTCTCGCTGTTCACAGAAGCCAAAGGTGAGTGTGTGATACACAAGTTTGGACGATAGGCACGTGCCATTGCGGGCCTCCTGACGAATACACACGCAAGGAGTGTGGCGACAGAGTTTTTTTCTGCGTCCGTGTTCGGGGGTACACATGACCTCTTGCCACTTGCCAGCGGTCGCACGCGATAAGCGTCTTGGACTACATATATTGGACCCACATGTTTGCGATTGCCCATCCGTTCCCCTGGACTCCGACTCGGACTCGATATTCGGTTCCCGGTATCGCCTATCGCCTGGGAGGATGGATGCGGTGTGGCTTTCCCAACAAGCGTCGGGGTCGCCTCCCTCTACCAGAGAAGGAAAACCATTGGGCCTGGTCGTCGTCTGGGAATGAGAAGGGAAGGATGAGCGCGGACGTGGACGTGGCTTCGGTGGATCAAGCCGAAGACGAGGGATACGAGTTCACTGGTACTTTGCACACGATCAACACGGATGACCCTTTTCCGATCGATCCTCATTCGTCCGTGGAGGAGAGACAGTTTACGCTTCGCGCCGTTCTCGTCGGGTGTACTCTCGGTGCGGTCATCGCAACCAGCAACGTCTATCTCAGGCTGAGGGTACGTCCCTCGAACTCTATCTTTGATGTCCATGTCGCAAACTCAATCAGGCCGGGTGGATGTTTGGTGCATCCCCCTTGGCTCCATCTTTGGCTTTGCCATTCTCGAATCTCAAGCCCCTCTCGACGGGCTATCTCGGTGGCGGCTACGTTTACCCCAAAGAAAACAACGTTGTCCAAGCCACCGCGAGCGCCGCCGGCTCGCTCGGACTGCTCTTCACCTCCGATTTCCCCGCCGCCTCTCAATTCGGCCTCAGCGCCACCCCCAGCCAAGACATTGGCTGCTTTTCCACCTTTATGATCTGCTGTGCCTTTTTCGGACTCGCCTTCTCGATCTCCCTGCGCAAATTTTTCATTCTCAAAGTCAAACTCGTCTTTCCGCCGGGCGTTGGGGCGGCGTAAACAATTTGATTGTTGCACGTGGGCAAGAGTGCGGCGCGAAGCGCAAGACCAAGACGTTGATCTTGGGCGTTTTGTTTCGGGATTACGTTGAGGGTGGTGAGCGAATATGCGCCGGGGGTGCTCTGGGATTGGCACTTGTTTTATGCGCTCAGTCGGATTGAATGGATGGCTGCGATCAAGACGGAGAGTTAGGTAGGCGTTCTGTTTCCTGTGTTTGTTTGTCATCCGGCATCTTGACTGATGGTACACGTGGGTGCTTGTTGACGCCGGCGTTCAAATCAGTGCGGGCATGTTGACGGGTATCAACGCTTCGTATAGTTTGTTGGGCGGGGTACGTTTTGGGACCTATGTGCCCATTGATCTATGCTGATTACCGGTGCTTT